>QVAJ01000279.1:384629-415869 GCA_003546035.1 Mixornis gularis | reverse complement strand
AAAAAAAAAAAAGAAATGGCCGTTAAGCCCGGCGAGCATAAAAAGTTTGGAGTAGACGGCGACTGCACGGCCACAGCCACCTCTAATTTGTCTGCTTGCTGTTTGCAGTGGTGCTGGTTGGAAATGCAGTGCTGGTCCCCTTAAAAAAAAAAAATAGATTTAATCCACTTAGTTCCAGGTGAATAAATTGAGAAATAAAACTGGATTTATGCACTGGTGCAGTGTGTGAACTGTAAATTCCAAGACAAAAAGGAGGAGGTAGTATAACACAACATTCTTGTGGCTAATAAATTGTTTCCAGAGAAGAGAGACCTAATAAAGAGACGTAATTTCATCCAAACCGTGGGGCAACTCTTMCTCTTCATCCATTCTTCAGGGAGGAACTGGGGGAGGACGCAGCAGATGCTCCATGGCAATGCTGGGTGGGTTCTGGGGGCTGCTTTGGGTTGGTTCTTTAGGATGAGAACTTCTGGAGTTCTGATTATACAGTGTATCTATGAATAGAGTGTGYATTTACATACATGCAGTGTATATCTATGTATATATGTGTATAAACAGTTCAGCTATTCAGACCAACCTGGGGTGAATCAGTCAAGAAAGGAATTTCAGATGAAGGCAGCACTGGGGGAAGCAGCTTAGCACTGAACATGATGCCGGGGAAAGCCCAAGGATCACGGTGTTTATCCCATCACATAGAACCTTGCAGCTTAAAAATTAGGATCAGATAAAAATMCTGATCTCAATCCCACTGTCCCCTCCACTCCAGCCCCCTTGTGCYCAAAGAAAGGGGTTCCCCAGCTTGGGGACCTTCCCAGGCTGGGATCTGGAGTGATTCATGTGCTGACTGGCTTTTTATTTACCTATTTAATAATTCCCATCTGCCCCTCTCACCAGCCCTTCCTCCTCCCCTGCCTCTTCCACCTCAGAGATGTGCAGAATAATAAACAAGGAGCAAATATTTGCACTAATAATCAGAAGGTGATCTAAATATTGGACTCAGAAATCTCAGCAAAGAGTGAGTGGATGGAAAGCATTTAATACTTTTCCCTTCTACACATCTTTCCACCGAAGGCATGAAAGGACTTCCTGAAAATGATTTACAATTACCTTGTGCCTCCTTTGATTTCTGCAGCAGGCCGGAACAATGCTCTGAACTCAGCCCAGATTCAAAAATCTCCTTGTTAATTATTAATCCTCACAACAGGCAGGGCAGGGACTCAGGCAGAATTGGGGCTGCTGGGGAAACTGAGGCACGGGGAGCAAGGATGCAGTTTGTGCTCCAGTGATGGAGAAAGTCAAGGATTAATGTGGGAAAAAACCAATCTGGAGGTCAGGGAGAGCWGGGCAGTCCCCACAGCAGAGCTGAGGTGAATTCGAGGCTCTACTATGACTTTAAATCCAGCTGTGGGGGCAGTGAGGAGCCCAGAGGTGAGGCCAGTCACACCCACTGTGAGAGGCACTTTATTGATCCACTGAGGAGTTCCTTCCCCTGGGTGATCACCCTCACTCGAGGGAAAAAAAAAGGGGAAAAGTGCTCTTTATTTCTATTTGGAGTTTGCCTGGCTCAGTAATAGGCTTTTATGCTTATCTCTAGTAGATTAAGTGGCCTTTTGGTATCTCCTGGATGCACCAGGGCAGTGCCAGCGTGGAGGAATTGAGCCACCTCTCCCCATCCTTTTCCCTAAATAAAYTCTTCTTCCAGTCTGTCACTGAGGCACCTTCGCTTTTCCCCTCAAACCTCCTCAAAAAACAATGTTCATACCAGAATTACACCCTGGGCTGGGGTGGAAATRCCCTTCCTGTGCCCACACTGCCTCCTCCAAGGGCTGCAGGAGACCTCCAGCCAAAGCCCCGTGTGCAGTGTCTATTCTGATCCCCCCGGCCTTTCCAAGCTCAATTCCAGGATTTTGCATCCCTGGAAAGGCTGGTTTGCCCTCCTGGGCTGTGGGTTAGGGCTGGGATTTATTGCTGTGAGTTTATCACGGCAGGGTTTGCCTGAATATCTGCCCCATTTATATRCACACAAATATATATGTGTGTACATTAAAGCACAGGGACAAGGACCAAGCAGAAATCCGTCAGCACAGACACATCAGTGATACTCTGTGCCAGAAAATGCCTGCCTAATAGCAGTATCCAGATTTTAAATTTGCCCAAAAGTTAATAAAAGGCTCAGGTASGGCAGCTCCAGAGCTCGCTGTCACACCTGAACTTCCCAGCCCTGCTCTGCCAAAGCTGCTCCATTTCTTGCCTCCCTCCAGGACCCTTTTAAATCTTTGTTTGATCTTCCCTGTGGCATTATCCTCTCCCCAGGCTGGTTTTTGGTAGCGCGGCCCCTGTTTTGGGATCCTCCGGGGGAATGTTTTGCTATGTAAATGCAAACACTGTCCCTGCGTGGTGCCTCCTGTTGTTCCTGCTTTCCTTTCGCTAATTGATTTGTTCTTGTCTAGACTTGAGCTCATTACAAGGAGCACTAAAGGCTCRGCATCATTTATTTCATGGCTAAGTCAATCTGTGCTCCGAGGGCTGGGGCTCTAGATTGGATAAGGAACGGGTTCCTGCCGATGGAAATGGCCTGGGAAGAGAAAATAAAAGCTGAACCAGGTAATGAACGGAAATGGAATGGCCATCATCGAATCCACGGATACCATTGACCTTTCTCAGATTTACATCATTATCTAAAGTTCACCAGAGACCTTCCATGCTTGTTATCATTATCCCTCATTAGAAGTCACTCTAGAAGCATTAACAAGCTTCTGAAATGCTCGGCTAATTGCTTTAATAAGGCAATATCAATACTAAGCCATAGTTCCCATGATTAGACAGAGGCGGGGACCCTTCAGGCTTTGCCTCCTTGGGTTTAAATGCTGGGCTGGGGGCCTGAGGGAGGAAAGAAAAAGACTTTCCTTGGAGAATGGAGCACTTGGAGTGGACATAAAATGCTCTGATGTTGCAGAGTGCAGCTGTATTTTAAACAACTGGGGCTACRCTGCTCCAGCCAATAGAGGAGGTGAACAGTCCTTCACCTACAACACTCCGGGCACGTGGGAGCTCTCCAAAGTTAGGCTGGGCAGGCTGGTGAGCTTCCAAAACAAACCATTCCTCAGACAACCGTACAAAACAGGGAAACCACATCCATACATTTGTCTGGGCTTGGTGCTCAGCCAGCACGAGGCAGCTCAGCTTTCCCCAGCAGCTCCTGATCCATTCCAGGTGAGCATCCTGCAGAGCGTGCAGCACGTCAGGGGGGAGCAACGGGGACACCACACAAATATCAGCACAGGGACATCAAATTCTGCCATCCCTGAACCCCYCAGAGCTCCTCAGGGAGCTCCCAAGGGGCTGGGAATGTTTCCTTCCCTGGGATCAGTGCTGGAATTCAGCAGCTGGGCCTGGGGAATCTCCCTCCTGCACGCTGCTACCGTCCTGCTGAKCACACCTTGTGCTCCCCAGGAGCTGTCAGCCCAGCTCCCTCCACCTGGATCGGCTTTGGACACCAGGATTTGATAACAAATATTCCTTTCTGTGTTCTCCACTCCCCTCTGCGTGCCCCTAATTCCCAGGAATGCTCCCACTCCTGCAGGAGGTTCTGTCAGCAGGAGGATGAGCCACTTCTGTGTTCCTYGACGCTTAATTCTGCCTCCCAAAATGGGAGGATGGAACAGGAACCAGTGCTCCAACGTTATTTGTCTGCAAGCTCCTCATCCCCTCTCATYTGCTGGTCTGCATTCTGCCCAGAAACTTGGAATTGGCTTAAATGGGGGGAAAAAATACACATGGAACATATTTAACGAGGGCTCAAAGCCCTAAACTCACTCAGATCGATCTCAGCAGGGAAAAGCTGGCTGTCCAGACTCACAGGAGCTCCACTAAAACTGCAAGAGGAGGCACAAATCAGCATTTTCTGTGGACTAGGGAAGGTTTGGGAAAGGCTGCTCCCAGCCCTGCTGAGTTTTGGGGCTGTGATCAAAGGCAAAAAGTGCAAAATGATGGAAGGTGTTTCTTCTGTGGAACCCAGACCAAGCTTAGGAGACCTTATGGGTTGTTCCACCAGCCTCAGTCCACTCGTCAGCCTGGTTAGGAGTGCCCAGTTTTGGGAAGGATGGTTCTAGAAGCACACWGGGAGTTTTGAAAAGTCAGGAATGACTTAAAAGCGTGCAAAAATAGAAGAAAATAGTCCAAAGAAAGCCAAAAAAATGAGTCAGTGAGACTTTTTTCCCTTCTCCTTTGGTCATCTTCATGGGCTTTACTTGGTTTTATCTCTAAAACAGGCCAGGGCTAGAATTSCCTTCCATGTACCTGTACACATCCCTAGATGGTGGATTTGCCTGGAATTATTGACCTAAATTGAGCAGTGTTACAGCAGGAACTGACATTTTGGCAAAGATCAGAAACGATCCGTGGAGCTGAGGCAGCTTTGGAGGCAGGAATGCATTAACACAGGGAGAGCAGAGTGACACGGGGGCATTTTTGGGACCTGGACACCCTCAGGGACTCCTGCAGCAATGGGGCATCCCATGGAACTGCCAAAAAAACCCCATCAAAATTTGACTTTGCAGTCACTTCTCCCTCAGGATCCTGCTTTCCGTGGTGAGAACAGGAGTGCACACAATCAGCTCATGTCCCTCTCCTGTCAGATGAATCATTTTATTAAATTTCCTGGCCTGACCTTCTCTGCAGAGAGAGAAAGGAGGGCAGAACCAGGCCACGAGAGCCTCTTTTAATGGCAGCAGTGAGTCAGCCCCATTATGGGGACAAACCCTCCCTATTTCAGCAAAGTCAAGAGTTCCACCAGCTGGGCATTTCCTGCTTTATCTCCTCCTTCAGACACTGGTGATAGATCAGATATTTCTCTGAGGAKCATCGAAGAAAGTGAGAAAACTCCAGGACAGACACTGGGACTTCCAGAAATGATTGCAAAAGGGAGAGGGAGGAAGGATCATTCTAAGGAGAGAATGATGATCCTACAGACCTGCAGGTCTGCCTGGCACAGGGACCCTTCTCCCCTCTCAGAGGGGGCCAAGCCTTCCTCTCTTCCAGCAGATTCCACAACCGATCCCGAGTTTGCCGAGACAAAATCTGCAGCCCATCTAAAGCAGGAACAATAGGGCYCTCCCAAAATAGCCTGGCTTTCATAACCACCCCAAACCCTGAGCTATTGTCAGCCAGGCCCATTGTGCAGGGCCAGGCCAGGACGTTTGGCTCCGATACCAGGAGTGAGGGCCTGGTGCATGCTGAAAAAACCCAAAAAATGCCACGGCATCAGTTTTCACCCGGGGCCGGTGTTTGCTGGGCAGATAAGAGCAGATAATTCCTGCAGCCCTCCTGACAGCCCCAGCTGACCAACAGATCAACTTCAGCTTCTGCTCCAATGAAAAGAGGATTTGTTGGGTCTTTTTTTTATTACCTGCCCCCCCCCACCCCAATTCGTTTGTGTTTGTCAAATCTCTGTGAGTAATTGCAGGGGAAGAAGAAGCACTAAATRAGGTGATGGGCTGAGGGTCGTGTTTAGTAATAATGAACTTGGGGGAAAAAACGGGAAGGGAGCAGGCTTTTAAAACTGAAATAATGAAAATAAAGTCTTTTGGGGTGGTTTTTAGGGGGTTATCAGTTCGTTGGGGTTTTTTAATGGATTTTCTGCTGGGTTTTTTTATGTTTTTAATGGGTTTTTTATGGATTATGGGGGGTTTTAAATKATTTTCTATTAATACCTTTAATTTCAGCTTCTACAACTTAAAGCAGCATTTATGTGGCCATAACCCCAAAATTAATTAGCAATTCCCTCCTGGACAAGAGACCTGCCTGGAATTCAGCCTGGCATTTTAAAGGTGCACAGGGAGGAGCTGCATCACTTTTAGGGGAAGGTGGCTGAAATGGGATGAGCTCAGAGGAGAAGGTGCTGCTGAATGTGATTTATGCACAAACCCAGAGGCTTCCACGGGATAAAAACAGGAGCCTGGAACTGAAGTCCATCAAAAGGCTCAGTGCCCACAGACCTCAGTGACTTTGGATTAACCCCCACGCTTTTAATTACCAGAGGCAAAAGACCATCATTTCTACCTTCCCAACAACCCCAAACCTCGCTTGCAGCTCTTTAACAAAGCAAAAATAATCTCCCGGAGCTTTTTTTGTTTCTGGCTCACCCCAGCCCAGTGCCCGTGGAGTGGATTATTCTGCTGCTGACCTTGTTTGTGCTGCCCCATTCTGGGAGTGAAATAGTTACCAAACTATTTAAACTATTGTGTGTTTGTGGGGAGGATCAAACCAGCATTTTTGTTCATCAATTCAGATTAAAAATTTAATTTCATGCTACAATGAACCTATACAGAGTTATATCTATTAAGGTCACCTATTTCTTGTACTCCAGCTTGCTTTAGGTATTGATGACTGCAAAACTCTTTAGAAGATAAGAATCACAGCTCCAGCCCTCTCAGCTCGCACAGTTTTAATGTTAGACACAATTTTCCTGACTCTCAAATACCTTGGACTTTATGTTTGAGAGTGAGGAGGGAAAAAAAGAAAAATGGAACTCACTCTCTCTCTCCCTCTCCCTCTCTCCCTCTCAGTTGCTGCCTGGAATTTTTAAATAACAGAGATCTGGCTTTAATTGAGGCTTTCATTGTTTGAAAAGGAGCTACAAGTATTTCTAAACTAAAATATTTGCATAGTTTCTTGCTCCCTCTGCTAAATGCTGAGAGGTGCTGGACGTCTCTCTGAACTGTCCCTTCTGGAGAACACAATTCCTGTCCTGTTACTGCCAGAGAAAAGATTTGTGGAAAGGTCTTCTGAATACATATTTAACATCTAAATGTTTTCCTTGCTATCTTTGGGCCAAGTCCTTATTGGATTGTTCCTCAAACAAAACTCCCATTCATGTCAAAGCAAGCCAGCCTTTCATTAGCTCAGGAATTCAGCAAATTTGTGGTTAGTGCATCCAGAAATTGGTAGCGTTTAATTGATCAAATAAAATAATTTTGAAAGAGGGATTTTTCAGCACCAAAACAATGATGTGTGGCCATTTGGAAACACTTCAGGATAAACTCACTGGTTTAACCAGTCTTGGTTTGGTTGGGTTTATTTTTATAATCACTTTCTCTCGARTGCTTGTTGCTGGGTTTGTCCCGAGGATCTGGGGCTCAGGAGGTGATTTTTGGTACAGCCACCCCAATTTTCACCATGAAGAACAGGCCCTTGAGCTGTCCTGACAGTGAAATGCAACCAAGCACAGGTTTCCTATTGGAGGCAGGTATTTCTATAACTTTAAGCCATAAAAACTGTAAAGCATCCCCAAATTTGCCCATGAATTTGTCTGTAAGTCCCGATTTTATTTGGATTTATTTTGAGTCTCCCAGCACAGGATCTCACCCAGCTCAGGCACAATTTGCCCAACAAATCCCCGCTGTCTTTCCTTCCTTGTTACCCTCGAGGTGTGAACAGCCACTCAGTTCAATTATCTTTTTTCCCAATAATTTTCCATTGGCTGGCCCTGAAATGACTGCTCTGTGATTCTCCACTTCCTGCACTTCACAGCTCCCCTGCACAACTTTTTTTGGGAGCTCAGCATCACTGGAGTCCATTCAGAGATAAATAAATATCCCTTCCCCAYGTTCTCAGAGTGAACAGCACTGAGATTTCTCTGTGTAAATATTACAGGGTGAAGTCCATCAGGCCAATCACCATTTCAGATGTTGGATTTTTCAGCAAAATTTTTTAAAAATCTGCTAAAAGAGGCACTGTGCTGAGATTTTTCACTGTCGTCATGCTGCCTTCACTGCACAAATCAACTTCTCCCTTGCCTCCAATGAGTTTGCAGTCAAATGTTGAGTCACGGTGAACTGCAAACAGTTCCTTGAAATTAAAAAATTAAAGGATTACATGACTAGACAGCCAGGAGTGGCTTATCAGCCACTGGAGCAGAGAAAGCAAGGAATTAAAAGGACAGCACCAGCCCAGCCAGGCTTGCCTTAAGGTAGCAGGGCCTGGAAGTTTGATCTGTGGGACAGGCAGAGCCCTGCAAGTGTGAGATTTTCAGGGGGCAGCAGGGGAAAGGGAAAGGGAAAGGGAAAGGGAAAGGGAAAGGGAAAGGGAAAGGGAAAGGGAAAGGGAAAGGGAAAGGGAAAGGGAAAGNGGGAAAGGGAAAGGGAAAGGGAAAGGGAAAGGGAAAGGGAAAGGGAAAGGGAAAGGGAAAGGGAAAGGGAAAGGGAAAGGGAAAGGGAAAGGGAGAATGACCCAGTTCAAACCCCACTTGGAGTCAGAGCCTGAGCTCACAGGGACAGGGAATACCAAGGGCCAGGAAAAGCCCACAGAAACAAAAATCAAAATCTAAATCAATAAATAACCAGATTTAAGGAACCATGACTACTTGGAAAATCTTTGGCTGGAAGACAAACAAAAGGTGGCGTTTTACACGGATTTAGGTGAGATTTAAATCATTCCCTGATCCTGAAGGGCTGTGTTTATGTGCTCAGTTTTGGCAGGAGAGGAAACACCAAGCAGCCCTCAGTGGAGCTGCTGCACCTGCGTTTTCTCTTTCCAACCAGCTCTGACTCCACTGGAATGATGCTCTCAGTGTTTGTCTCCACCTCCAGCTGCTGCCATCCCCCCCTGGCTGGGATTCCATGCTCCAAAGCAGGGTGAATCTTCCACCTCCTTGGCCCTGCACCCTTTCCCTTCGTGTCCCCACACCTTTCCCTCCATGTCCCCAACCCTCCCCTCCTCAGGGCCCTGTCCTGTGAGCAGACAGCCCAGCAAATCTGGGTTTTTATTTTCTGGGTCCCTGTCTAACCAGTYGTGTCTCTTCTCCCCTGGCCTGGGAGCCACGGGGTGTCCCTGTCGTGAGCAGCTCCACCAGGGATTTTCCTCCAAAATGTCCCTGAAAGATCTCCCTTCTCTATAAACAAGGGGGAGACATTTTCCCTGCAGAGCTGGAGCAGTGCCCACAGCCCTGTTCCAAAGGGGAATCTGCAGGCAGAGCTGCTCCAGCAGCTGGAATGGCTCATGGCCGGGGAGGGCAGCCATTAATGGTCCCCCCCTGGAGCTGCCCTGGATCCAGTGACACGATTTGCCACGCTGGGGRATATCAGCTTCAGCCTGGGAATGGGGGAACATGAAGATCAGTTCATGCAGGGAGGCCAAAGGGAATAAATAACCCCCCCAAAAATGTGATTTACAGCCAGGATGAATTCATCTGCCTGTGGGAGAAACGTTAATTTTCTATTTAATGGTGGTGCAGGTAAACTGATGAGGACAACGCCCCACAGGAAGGATGCTCAGCACAAGCAGGAGGGGTTTTCTCTAAAGGAGGGTTGRAAAAAGGGAAGTGAGGGGCTGATTCCCACAGGGAATGTGTCCCTCATTCCYGGAGAGCAGGATTGGGAAGAGCCAGGAGAGCTGGCAGGGCTGGCACAGAAACCACAGTGGGAGTCAATATTTAGCCAGGGGAACACAGGACAGGCTGGGGTCTCATTCTCTGCTGGCTCTGAAGCTGCTGGAATGGGTTTTTTGGGATAGATCAGATCCTAGGAAAGACAATGTGGAACTAGGCCTCGTGTGTGCTGGATCTGGCCTGGCCCTCTGAGCCTAAACCCCAACCAGAAAAGATGAGGATCTCTTCTACCTGGGGCTTCTCACTTCCTCTAAATAGTTTTTATTACCCTTTTCTGGGTCAACACCAAGCCTTTGGTGTCAGACTGTCCAGGAATCRGTATTGAATTTTTATTTCAGCTATCCAGGCATTTAGAATTCTTTAACCCTGGACAATGGCATGGATTAAGCAGGCCTTGCTCAGCTGAGATTAACAACTCCTAAACTCAGGTTTTTTGTGAAAGAAGCTCATCACCACGTGAACATTCCCATACCTGGCTGTTACAGCAGCAGCTCAGTTCACTGTAATTGCTTCCTGAGATTTAATTGTTTCCAAACAATGAAAACACTCACAGAAAGAACACTGCACATTCACTCTGGAGGCTTTAGGGAATATATTTTGACTTCAATTATASTTAAATGGCAGCAGAGTCTATAGTCAAATTGTTTATTTAATTAGCTGCCATATATATCATATTAATAATTAGCATCCCTGTCCTGCTGAAATTCAGATTTTTGCTCTGGAAGAGGAGGGAAATAATAATAATGGGCAGGGYTTGAGAGAAGATGTGAAGGTAAATTCCCTGCTCCAGGCTGTTCCTTGGACAGGAGCTCTAAGAAATCACAAATATTACAAACTAACACACTGGGGCTTGGGACACTCCCACTGATGGGAAGACAAATTTTGTGGCTGTTCTTTCCCTGCTGAGCAGCCAAGGTGGAGCCCCAGAGGTAAATAAATCCCTTTGGGATGACTCTGGGCCTGTGTGGTGCAGATTCCCTGTCCCACATCAGCATCACATCCCTGCTTTTCACTTCTCCTGCCTCTAAAAGGGGTCAAGGAGGAGCAGGGGACATTCCCTGTCCCCCAAACCGTGCCCTTCACATACACTCTCACTCCTGGAGCATTCCTGCTGCTTCCCGGCATCCAGGGGGTCACTGCTGTGGTGGGAGGTGCAGGATAAACTGCAGGATAACTGCAGGATAAACTGCAGGATAACTGCAGGATAACTGCAGGATAAACTGCAGGATAACTGCAGGATAACTGCAGGATAAACTGCAGGATAACTGCAGGATAACTGCAGCCATGGGAGGTGCTGGCAATCACAGGGAGCAGGGAGCTCTGGAAATCTGCTTTGCAATCTGAGCTGAGTTCTTGGAAGGACAGTGCCCCAAAATTTAAGGAATCCCTTGAAGAGTAAGAACCACTAAGTTCCCTGTTATCCATCCCCACGTTATTAAATGCAGGGACCCTGGCAAGGAGCAAAATAGAAGGAAAAAAGAGACATAAGTCACCCTGTCCCAAGCCTCTGCCTCCTTCCCATCCCCTGCACTGCTCCCAGCCCGATCTGTCAATGGATTTACAGCAGGGATTTATTTAGGTCCCATCTCACCAAGTCCTCCCTCCCTAAATTTTCATTTTCCTCGGCGTGTTCAGCTCATAAGCTGCTCTCCCTTGGTGTTTGGAATATGGGGAGGAAGAGCCAGTGGGGCAAAAAGAAACTGTAGATTTAACCTGGATCTAATGGCAGCAATCTGACATCTTGTCTCGGCAATAAATCTCTCTCATATTGTTTCCTGAAGTCAAGGGAAAACAGGGGAAAAAATTGCTGCAGCATAGAAATGAAACAAAGCAGGAGCAGCTTCCCTTTCCTCACACCTCAGCCGACTGAGATGGTGAAATATAGATGTAAATATATATATTTATAGATCTACAGACTGCTCATCTCCCTCCACCAAGAGCAAGGTCCAGAGGTCTCAGGAAAGGAAATTTATCCCTTTTTCCTGTCACTGTCAGGTTGTCCTGAGGCTTCCCCCTCTCCARGTAGACTCTGCAGCTTCCATCTGCTAAATGTTTAGCGGATATTTGGTTACACAGAAGGAGAGAGGTGGGCAGGCATCAATCTTCWTGAAAAAGGTGGCAGGAGGTGACATCTGCCCCCCTCTGCTGCAGGAGGTTGGGCTGGGGGAGCTGGCTGGAGGGAAAGAGAGAAAARCGTGGATCTTTCAGCCCTCGGAGCCCTCATGGGAAAGTCGCAGGGAAAGGAAGATTAAGTTGCATTCAGATGGGAATTCAGCATGGAAKGCCATCCTCAGAGTCACAGGGATCAAATCTGTGTCTGGAGAGCGAGTTCCCAAACAAATCCAATCAGATTTCATAGGAATTGGGCAGCTGCAGTGTGATTTAACCTGGCAATGGCCTGGGCCATCCTGTCCTCCCAAGCCCTGAGCACTTCCCAGGGAGCAGGGTGGGCTCAGGACTGGGCACAAACACTGCACAGTGACCATGGAAATACCAGGGCTGGGCTTGTTTGGTCACAAACACCTCGAGGTGCCAAAGGAGAGATGATTTTTTAGTGCTCAGGTGGGCAGTGAGTGCCTGGAACCTGCTGAGGGCTGAGGAGGGAGAGGCCACCACAGGCCTCAGGGCACAATTAACACCGACCCTTCCACCTGCTTCCATCAGGGATAATTAACAAACTGGACCTGAGCAGCACAAGGTGCAGTCTGGCTTAGAATCCAAGAAAAAGGATCAAACCAGGTAAAAAAAAAGATCTGGCCTCGGACACTCCGTGAAAAAGATAATGAAAAAGGGGCTGGATCCAAAGCAGAGATGCCATTCCATACCCGAACTAAAGGATGTGAACAGGTTCTGCTTTCAAACATCCAATTCCAAAGGCTRAACAGCCTCCAGCCAGCAGGAGACCCAGATTAAATCCTGCCCTTTGCAGTGTTCACACCAAATCTGATTGCAGGGACGGGGCTGGTGCAGAGAATCCTCAGACCTGGAGGCAAACCCAAGGGCACAGGGACAGGGTTGGGTCTGGGGCTGAATGTGGCTCCATTTTCCCCTTCCTTTGTGCAGGAACTGGGAAGATATTTGCATTTCTGGCTACCTGGGCATGGCCATGACCTTGCAGGGATGTCAGGAAGGAGCTGTGCAGACGTCTGAAGAGCTCAGTCGTAAAACGGGATGGAAGAATATACAAATTGTTGGACCCTTGATTTCCTGAAAGATTTTATTATTTGTTACAATCTCTGCAGTTTTATCTTCCATAGATAATACAGAAGAGTCAGTAACAATTCTACATGGTGGCTGTTGTTGGTTGTAAGCTGCTGCAGCTTTTTTGTGTTCTATTTCAAGTTTATAAATACATGATAGTTTAAAAAGGTGTTACCTCAACTTCCTAAGATGATCAGTGCTGATATACTGTGAATTTGTTAATGTGAATAATGTGAATTTGTTAATTTTCTATGTTTATGGTTGACTTCTTAGATGCTTTAACATCTTTCTCTAATTATCCAAGAGACACGTGTCATTTTAAGATCCTTTTATTATCTACCTGCTTAAGCATTTTCATAACTACAGTTGTTGAGAGCCTTGTTTTACAAATGTATTGAGGGCCATGACTCCAGTTTAGAGCCTGGGATCTATCCATGGACGGATGGATCTGGGGAAATGCAGGAGACCCGAGCTAGGTAAGGGAGGGAAGGGATTATCCCTGAGGTGATGGAAGGAAATGCTCATTCCAGGAGCCCAGGCAGCAGAGATGGACAGGGACAACCAAAATCACGGCAAAACCCAGTCATGGATGAGTCAGCAGCTGCTCCAAACCCTCGTGCCCAGGTTTTGGAAGCAGTCTGCAGGGGTTTTAATCCAATAAACTTTGCCGTGACTGAAACTCGTCCCAGATGAGCAATGCCACCAGGAATACATCCCTCCTCTTTGCTGGGCAGCGCTGGGTTTCTCTTGGACAACAAGATAATGAAGGTCAGGGGTTTTATTGGCCTGCTGTCCACCTGCCTTCAAGTGGCTGATGAAAGTTCCCTCGAGCTTCACCTTGACCTTGGCTTCCCCTGCACATTCTTCAGCTCTGGGTAATTATTTTCCCCCCTTTGGGTTATGCTGAAGCTGGTGAGGGGAACCCCCAAGAAAAGAGAGAACTGATTCCTATCCTGATTATTGAAGATAACCAACTGGATTTGTAATAGCACGGAGCTTCCCTCCACAGGTTATTTGGATTTCATTCTCCAGCCATGTCCCTCTGCTGCTGTTAGCCATGTAAATGTGAGCTGGAACATCCATCTAATTCCTCTGATAAATTCAGCTATCTCGACTTCAGCACRGTGCTGCTGTCCCTGAGCATCTCCTTGCAGCTGAGGAGTTTGTGCTGCTCTGCAGGAGGGTTGATAATCAGAAATATTAAATAGCTGGCCACRAAATTTTCAGGAAAAAACACCCAGTATTTGGTCATTGTTTTGAATCTTCCATCCTGCAGCTGASAGAACAGAACAAAACACTAATTTTCAAAAATCTCTGCCATCTTCCCTTTTTCTCTCTTGCTGGTTCTGTTTCACCAGGGGGAAAAGGGAGCACAGCTCACTCTATTTGCAGTCTTTAACAGGCTGCCTCTTGCAATATTCATGTAATACCTCTTTTCATATTTTTTTTTAAGGGAAAGGAGTAAAAAACCGAGCCGGGGTAGAGACATTTGAAATGATTTTTTGAAAGAAGAGAGCGCTGGAAGGTTTCTAATATTTCCCCCTGAATCTTGTTGCTYCTGTCCTACAGGTCCATGAAAACCCATAAAGGCTTTGAGCATTTTTGAAAATAACAACACTGTGGGTTGCTTTGGGCAGGGAGGGGAGAGGGGAAAGAGCACAACTTTCTTTGAAGGTAAAAACTCAAGTTGTGCCTGTGTGTCAGCTCCCTGCACATCCATCCCTGGTGCAGAGTGGATTATCCTGACCTTTTCTGCATCCTGCATGCTGATTATCCAGCATTTCCCTTCCTCTGCTGCCTGTACCTGTCGGGAAGGGCTGGGACAGGCAGTCACTCAAACTGCACAATAATGAAAAGGTCACCCCAGCAGCAGCCTCACTTCAGGGGCTGCAGCAGGCAGCACGTTTTTGGTACCTCATTGTCGTGAGAGAGACCGTAATGAGGTCAGGAATCTGCACCCAAGGAAGGGCTGCAATAGGAAACCAAATATCCAAAATSTGCTGCACTCCTGAAATCTTTCAGAGCTTTGATGGCCAGGGCAGAGAATCTGGTTCACAGCCCTGGTTTGTCCTGAGGAGCTGAGCGAATTCTACTGGGTGTGTTCAAAAATATCAATTTTCCTCTGCCAGGAAGAGAAGGGGAAGCAGAGCTCAGGGCTGGCTTAACCCCAGCAAGCCTCAGGCTGGCTTGTCTGGCCACAAATTACTGAAATGTTCCTGGGATAGAAGCACAGGTTGTGTGGAGATAAGAGAGCAGCTCCCCCTGCCCCTGTGCAAGGTGAGCTCAGGGTGGTGGGATGTGGCTGCTCCTTTAATCAGGAATTGTCATGTGGGATGTGCAGGGCCCTGCACCAGGAACAAGGTCACAAGCAGTTCATGTCCAGCGTGTCCATCTGCCCAGGAATATCAATAATGACGTGCTAAGGTGGCTGCTGGCAACCAGCTGAGTCTCCTGGCTGAAGGAATTCATGGAGGAACCTGACAACAACAACCCCTGGGGCTGAAAACACCCGAATCCCTTGGCCACATCTGTAATCTGTCCATATTCCACACTGCAGCCCTGCCTTGCTCATCCTCTGGGCCTTGTTTCAGCTGCCTTCTCCCCTACCACAGCTCCCTCTCCATCCTCCCACCCTTCCACTGCCGTGTCCTGATTCCCTTCTCCTTAGCACAGAATCCCAGGATGGTTTGGGTTCCCTAGGAATAAAATGAGGAATCCTTATAAAAGGGATTCCTTTAAAATAATTCCTTTAAAATTCCTGATAAAATAAGGATAATTTCAAGATGATCCTTATTTTTTATTTTTTTTTCCACTCCCTGCCTTGGGCAGGGACACCTTCCACCACCCCAGTCTGTTCCAAACCCCATCCAAGCTTCCCTTGGACACTTCCAGGGATCCAGGGGCAGCCACATCTCTGGGCACTCGACAGGTGACGTGTTAAATACTAAATCTGGCTCCATCCCTCCTCAGAGCAGAAATTCCTGCTCCTCTGTGCTCCACCAGAGCTCTGACCTGGCTCCAGTCCTGGATGCTGATCCCAAACTCRGTGTAGGAACCCTCCCTAACAAAATGCACCAGGGCCTTTCCYGTGTCGAGGAAAAATAAATTAAAAGAAAAGAAAGAGAAGTGAAAAGTACAAAGGGGATTTCGTGGGATTTGAGTGCCAAACTCCAACAGGCTCTTCTGAAAATCCCAGCTTAAAGCAATAGATCTGTGTTCTTGCATTTCTTTCTCCTGATGTCAGTAATAACRGCTCCTGAATTAGTTTAAAGATCTGACATATTGCTCCAGGTTTTGTTTGTTCATTTATTTTCTGTGTTTTATGCTCAAAAAGTTAATAAAGGGAAAAYTCCTCTGCCAAAGAACGGAGGAAAGCAAAGATAAAATCAGAAATAAAGGACTGAATTTTCATCCCATTTAAATCCGCTGCTGATAATTGAAGAGGAAAGCTGTTTTAAATGAAGGATCTATTGGAAAGATTCTGTTTCTGTGTCCCCAYTTACATCCTGGATGTTCCAGAAACAGGTTCAAGTGCAGGGCTCTGGCAAAGTCCAAGTTTAACATTCAGCACAGGCTCCAAGTCCATTCACTCCGCTGTGACTTTTTTTAATTTGGTAAAACTTAAGCCTGAGTCAAGGTCAGTGGAGCTGAAATTAAGTCTGGAGCAGAGAATCTGCTGAAGTGTTTTGCCTGGTCACTGCTTTTATTGCTCAGCCTGGTCCAGGAGGAGGCTGGGAAGACACAAAATGTGCTGCAGTTTTCCCCATAAAAAGTTCCAGAGACCTCCTTAAGTTTTCAAGTCAAATTACGGCTAAAAGGATTACGAGCTGCGCTCTGAATTTCATCGGGATGAGACATCCAGGAACTGAGAGCTCCCTGCTTTGTGTGGAGAGCCTGATTCATCCTGAGCTGTCCCTCTCACCCTTGGCCACCACTGCAGCATCCGGGCTGCTGCCACATCCAGTTTTCACTCTTGGGTTGCAAGAGGGATGAAAGCAAAACGAGCCCTAAAACCACACCAAAGGCTCCGAGTTCAGTGTGTCAGCCTTTGATGCAAAGGAAGAGTTTCCAGAAAACCAGCAAGGAATTTCCCTGTGGGTTGTTTTTTTTTAGTCCACTTGAAGAGAGCCAAGACCTCAGGAGGCAGCACAGTTAAACCAGCAGTTAAACCACAGCCCTGGCCACCAGCTCAGCCCTAAACTGAATTACTCTGAGTCTTCTCCACCTCGGGGGTCACCTCCGGACCCCCAAATCCCTGTCAGCTGAGGAGCTGATCCTCAGCACAGCCCTGGGAGTGTCCAGGCACCCCTTCACCTGAGGATTTCAGGGAGATGCCCACCCTTCCTGCTGCACAACCCCCTGAATGATCCAAAAAATGCAGCCAGGGGTCCGAATAATAAAAACTCCCRGCGTGTTATTAGTGCTGTCAATTTAGCCAGGGATGTTATGGCACGTGTGTCACTGAGAGAGACAGAAGCTATTATTGAAATGAGATTAGAAGCGTTTTTGAAACATCAACAGTGGCATTATAGTTGGTAACATTTCCATCTAAAATAGATGACATTGATGCTATACAATCAACAATGCCACTGGGAATACGATATAGAACTGAAGACTAGATTGTTTTACTCTGTATTGATTTTCCCTTAGTACTTTTTGATTAACTGTCAAATCAATTAGCTCTCCCCGCTCAAACATCATATTTTTTGATGTCCCCCCTCAGAAACTCCCTGCTCAGGAGCAAGCAACCCAGAGGAGCTCAAGTGCTCCAAAGTGCTCCGGAACAGAGGATTTGCAGGCAGAGATAAGTCCCCACAGCGAGCCTGCTTCTCCTCATCCCGCTGGAGTCCAGCCATGTTTTTATTGAATCAGGTTCTGAAGCTGTCTAAGGCACTGAGGGATCTGATTAGAGCCTTGCCATGATGTCCTTTCAAAACAAAATGCGTGGCATTTTCACGGTGACATAATGTTCCTTTGGCTCGGCAGAGACAGCGTGGCTACAGGTTATCTGACCAGTTTGGTCTTCCCACGCTATAAATCTATAACTCTGTAAACCTATAAATCTATAAATCCATCCATCCATCCATCCATCCATCCATCCATCCATCCATCCATCCATCCATCCATCCATCAGAATTTCCCAGTCTCTACACAGCCACACACCTTGATAATTTTATCTTTAGCCCACCAAAGCCCCACAGAAGCTGTAGGAAAATGTTACTGAAGATGGGCACTAAGGAGAATCAGTGAGACACCAGGGAATTTGGCCAAAGTCACAAGGAGTCCCCTCCTCCAGCTCCTGCAACAGCCTCACACCTGAGCAATAAAGCTCAGATCCAGACTGAGCCAAGATCCCAAATTTCAGGAGTTCAGAAACTTGCTGGACCTCCTTTTTCCTTGCACTTTTTATTCATTAAGCACTGTCTTGTTTCCACACCTTCCCTTTGTTTCTCTAATTCAAGCTGTGTTCACTGTGGGCCTCAGAAGCCTCCTGGGGAGGCTGTAGGATCCCCTCTGTGCACCGATAACGGGACAGGGAAGGGATATTTGTGTCAGCAGTGTCTGCAGGGCCGGCGGGGACTAGCCCTGWTCCTGTGGGGCTGTGCAGCCACCCCACCTCCAGCTGTGGTGTCCTGGCAGCCTGAGTGGAGGTGGCAGGGAAGCCTCAGAGTCCCAGGGCAGTGTCAGGGACAGGTCCTGGGTGGATCCCAGTTCTGTGACCTGTCCCTGCAAGGCCCTTGTTGTGCTTTGGGACAACACACGATAAATAAAGATTAATAAAGACTCTAATAAACACTTCCACTGTTCCACTAAAATCCAGATCACCCGCCCAACCCTACAAGGCTTCCCTTCCCTCCTGCCCGCTCCCCAGACCCCTCGGGAGGGCGGAGGATCCCCATCCAAGGCCGAGCTGCCCCAGCGTKGGGTGCAGGAGGCACAGCAGAACCAGCTGCTGCTGCCACGCCGCCAGCCAAGACTCTCATTTGTTTTGGCTGGCGCTGAGGAATCAGCTCAGGCATCTCCGAGAACAAAATGGTGCGTGGAACCGGGCCAAGCTGCAAAAGATAAGAAGCAATAAGAGTCGCAACAGATTATTTGTCTGGTGAAACAGAAGGAGAATTCTGTCGGGGGAGAGAAACGCGGCGGGTCCGGGTCCAGTGGCGGGAGCAGGAATCCTGTTTGTGCGGCTCCTCCCGGGCTGCGGGRCAGGAGCTGAGCCACGGCTCCTCCCGGGGAGGAACAAACTGCTGCTGCCGAGGAGCAGGGACAGGGGARAAGCGAGGGAAAGAACAAACTGCTGCTGCCGAGGAGCAGGGACAGGGGAAAAGCGAGGGAAAGAACAAACTGCTGCTGCCGAGGAGCAGGGACAGGGGAAAAGCGAGGGAAAGAACAAACTGCTGCTGCCGAGGAGCAGGGACAGGGGAAAAGCGAGGGAAAGAACAAACTGCTGCTGCCGAGGAGCAGGGACAGGGGAAAAGCGAGGGAAAGAACAAACTGCTGCTGCCGAGGAGCAGGGACAGGGGAAAAGCGAGGGAAAGAACAAACTGCTGCTGCCGAGGAGCAGGGACAGGGGAAAAGCGATTTCTGCCCAGCTGTGGGGAGAGGAAGGCTCTGCAGTGACATGGCAACGCTGCCGGCGGGGCTGCAGGGGAGGGATGCCAGGACCCGGCCAGAACAAACACCAGCAGCAGCGGCAGAGAAGATCTGCTGGGCTCTCCCCTGGTGTGGGGAAGGGAGCTGGGGTTGAAGATTAGCCACAAGCGATCCTCGGCCGCGCAATTAATCTCTCTGGAACTGGACCGAGGATAAATCTTATCAGCTCCTGGTGTGCTTCAAATAGATTGGGCCCATTTTGTCTGTGGTTTGTTCACAGGAGGGGAAAAGAGCAGGGAGAGTGAGTGAGGAGGGACACAACCAAACAGATCACAGAATCCCAGAGTGGTTTGGGTCAGCAGGGMCCTTAAAACTCCTCCAGTTCCACCCTGACACCTCCCACCATCCCAGGGTGCTCCAAGCCCTGTCCAGCCTGGCCTTGGACACTTCCAGGGATGGAGCAGCCCCAGCTTCTCTGCCAGGGCCTTCCCACCCTCACAGGGAGGAATTTATTCCCAATATCCCATCTARATYCACTGTCCTTCAGCTCAAATCCATCCCTTGTTGTCCTAGCACCATGGAAATCCAACCCAAGAGAGGAGAAAAACAGGGAATTCAGTAATCAAACCCAAGCTYAATAAGCAGTGAGTGAAGAGTGGCACAAATGGAAGGGTTAGGGTCTCACCTGACACTCCCCAGCCTTGCTGAAATAGCCTTAAAGCACCTAAAGTAATTTTTATTCCATAAAAGGAACTAAMGTCATTTTTATTCTATGTCACTTCTYAGTCAAATGTAAGCTTAAGTTCAAAGTTAAGTTTAAAACTTAAAAATGCTGATTTCCTTTTTAACAAAATCTTTTTTAAAAAAAATTTAAGATTTTACAGCAAATTCATTACAAATCTTCCCTTGCAGATCTCGGTTCATTCCAACCCAACCATCAGCTGGGAAATAAAACCCAGAGAGGAGGGTCTGGGCAGGCACAGAACAACACCCACCTTCGGCCTAAACAACTGAATTTGCACATATTTTGTGCTAAAAACCAAAGGAAAACACAATAGCAGTGCCTRTGTTGGTTTGTCAGCTCCGGGAGAGGATGCAAGAAGACAGATTGCTCCTCCCTGTGAACCCAGGCTGCCTCAGTGTGCAGCATCTCTTAAAATTCAGGATGTTAAAGCCCTTATGATAAACACATCTCTGCAGCCAGAGGGATTTTTAATCTCCCTTGATTTACAGGCATTTCATTGCATTTGAGTATAACTTATTTTAATGGCATGGTGGAAATTGCAGCAGGGGCTAATTAGAGCAACTAAGTTAGTTAGATTTGTGTGCATTTGGAAAACAGGCTGCATCTTTTTTTAATAGGATAATCTAAATGGATCACCCTGACCTGCAGAGTCTCCCTGTAGGTACCAGGACACTTCTGCCCTTCTCTGAGAGAGGCAACTCCCTTGGAATTAGGGGACAAAGAGAATTTACCCCTTGTGAGGCCCAGATCCTACAGATTTGTGGGCACCTCCCCTTCCCACAGAAATAGTGGGAGGTCTGGGCAGCTCAAAACCTGGCAGGACTGAACCCTGAGAAGAAAAAAAATCAAAACAACCCTCTGCTTTCACTGCCATGTCATTAATAGATGYTTGAGGTGCCAGCAAGCCCCACTGTTTGGGATTTTTAAGCCTCACAGTCATGGTCTTAAACTAAATTACAAACCATTAGGCCTCAGCCAAATCTGACTTGCTTCAACACCACCAGGCTGGTTTGAATTTTTGTCTACTTGAGGTCGTAGTCTACAAGTAATTCAGAACACATTGTGGAGGTCAACAAACCTCTCCCTCTTGTCTTCTTCCTCCAGGTAAGTGCTCAGACCGAATCATCCTTGGATCCTTCCACAGATAAAGAAGAGGAACAGCCTTTTTTGGGACACTGAGTCGTTTTCACCTGCATTTCAGGGTAAGGTGACTCACATGCTACAAGGAGAATTTATTTCTGCACAACCAGACGGGAGGAGGAAACAAAGGATTGGCCAAACACCATTCTGCTCCCTACCACCATCCACTGACCTTCCCAAGCCTCTGTGGGCTCAATTCTAAGAAAATTATTTGACTTCCAACAGTTCCTTCATTTAAAAGAGGAAAGGGAAAGTCATCCCTGCATTCTGCTTTTCCAGGGTTTCCCTACCTCGCACTGGAACAAGGAAAACTCCACCTGGGCTCAAGGGAAAAAGCTGGGGAGCATCTCTGGCCGCCTTTGAAATTTCCACAGAAGGATTTCATTTAATTTTCCAGGCTCCTTTGCCTTTCTCCTGCAATAACGGCTGATATCATTTAGTGCAAAGCACAACGACAGCCATTAAAAATGGTTATTAGTCTGGAGCTGCCTCCTTAATAGGAAACACACATGCCACACTCTGGGAGTTCAATGTTTTTTAATAGACTTCGAGGTAAATGCCACTGTGACCCTTCTTGKTTTTTTTCAGCGGGGAGGGAGAGAAAAGAGAGAGGAAGACGTTTGTGGGGCTGAGATTTTGCCCTTAGGCAGAGCCTTGGGCGGGAGGTGGAGCAGCTCCAGCCCCGGGGAGGGAGCGGAGCCTCCGGGATGCTCCTGCGGGGATGCGCGGCTCCTGCAGGAGGAGGAGGATGCGTTCAGCGCTCCGGCATCCCCGCCCGGCTGGCGAGGAGCAGCAGAGGCTGGGCAGACTGACAGCCTTCTCCTCCCTCTGCCGCCTCCTCCTTCCCCCGGGCACGGCGGGACCTTTGCGGGGCCGGGCTGCCCTTCAAGGTGACCCTGGCAAAGCCGGGGCAGAGTCGGGACCTGCGGGTTCCCGTGCCTGGCCAAATGCCCCGTCTGGAGCCGGGAACACTGAAATTCCTGCCTGGGGGAAGAGTAAAACTGCATTTGCCAACCTTCAGCAGGCTGAAATAGCTCAGTGTGATGTGAGACTGCACATCAACATTTAGGAGTAACATCAGTAAGAGGGTTTTTTTTAAATTTATTTACTTCCCTTCTGCTGCCACACCTGAACCTGCTGTTTAAAAGCAGAACTTGGGACCTCTTAACTGAAAATCATAAAAGCACCATCTCCGCTGCGGTGTGAGGAGCTGGGGGCTGCTTGACCTGGTGCAAAGTCTCTAAACCCACAGCACATCCAGCGTTCTCAGCTCTTKACCTCACCCAACAAAGATATCCCCCTTCCTCAAAGCCTATTTCGCCAACTGGGAATTTTATTTGCACTGTCAGGGAATCTCTAATGCCTATCTGATGTTTGCATTAGGGTTTGTTGTTGTTTTTTTGCTCCTTTCATCACCTTATAAAGGCCACACAATGATTGCGTGATGCCGAGACTTTTGACAGATGTAACATATGTGCAACAATATTTATCATTTATTTAACATGCTGGGCAGAGCGGCTGGCAGGGCTCTGCCATGCCTSACTTAAAGGCTGCTGGCATTTCCATTAGATAAAATCCCATCATGCAGGGGGTTAAGAATTCAGGCATTTCAAATCGCATCAGCCTGAATCATGATTCAAATCAGAAAAGCCAGTTTTTGGTTCACTAAGGGCTGACAAAGTGGGGCTGAGGGGGGGAGGGTCAGGAATGGATGGCAGGTCACGAATATGTTCTTCTTTCTCAAYGGATGACCAGGCTAATGCTGCCTGGGTTTTCAAATAATTGGGGGCGAGGGGGGTTCTGCCCAGCTCCGAGGAGCTCTCTGATCCATGGCAGCGTTTCCAAAGGAGGGCTGGGTTTTGCACAAAAAGATGGGCAATAATGGGAATCGGTGAGACACCAGGGAATTTGGCCAAAGTCACAAGGAGTCCCCAAACCCATCTGGTTTCTCCAGTTCCAAGCCCCTCACCTGGACTGGAATGGTCAGGGAAAAGGGAAAAGGAGGTTTCAGTCTGTGAAACAGAAGCTGAGAACTCATCCAGCTCCTGCAACAGCCTCACCCTGAGCAGGAGTGACTGGTAGCTCAGATCCAGACTGAGCCAAGATCCCAAATTTCGGGAGTTCRGAAACTTGCTGCACCTCGTTTTTCCTTGCACTTTTTATTCATTAACTTGTTCCTACACCCCTCTCCCTGCCCTGCTGCTCCAGCCACTTTTGGTGGAAGCAGACAGAAGCCAGTAGTCATCCTCTCTGAAAAGCTCCCTGTGAAGTCTCCGACAGTTGTGTTTTAAGGAGCACACGCCTGCCAGACACGGGAATTCTCCTGCTCTGCACCCAGCTCCTGCAGATCTCGGGAGCAGAGAGGRAAATCTGTGCTGATGGAGAGAGGCAGCAAGGCCACGACAGACAGATCAGCCCCAGGTCGAGCTCAGGAGCTCCACATCCAAATCCTCTGGGCTGTCCCAGTGTCTGTCAGGTGTGACTGACACTTCAGACCCCAAATCAGTGCTCAGGGCAAACATCCTTCCTTACGCCAGCCTTAAAGTCAAGATTTGGCTTATGGGTTTAAGAATAATTTCAATTCATTTTCGTTCTCAAGGAAAAGGGGATTAAAGACCTCACCCAAACAACCAAGGACTGCCAGTTTCTCCTGACCCTGACTTGCCTGAAGAGTAATAAGAGGAGTCCTTTAACTTCTGCCCAGTTGCAGCCCCCCCTGTTCTCACGGAGCAGCAGCATACCACACATTTCATAATTAGGGCGAGAGGCAGAGATAAGGCCGTGGGGCTGAGCACATGAAAGGAATGTGCTGGGTGTGGGGAGATGGTGCTGAAAGGAAGAAGAGTTTTATATGGGCTGGAAAAGGCTCTGGCAGAGCGGGGTTAGGGAAGGGGGAGCTGCCAGCGGGAAGGAGCACGTGTGGCAGGGAACGGGCTGGTCTCCCTGCCAGCCCTGCTTTCCAAGGATTAAAGAGAGGGTGGTGAAAGTCCCGAAGTCCAGGACACAGTTTTGGGAGGGGATTTGGCACACAGGTAAAAGGAACAAGTGCCCTGCAGTCAGAGGGACACAGCCAGGGTGGCTGCCCCTGAGTCCTGCAGACCTGGGTTGGGGTGAAGGTTTTGGATTTTTCCCTGACCATTCTGACAACAAATCCACCTCGAGGTAATATCTACGAAGCCCACTCTGCATTCTGGAGGGCTTTTGTGTTTGTTTGGTTTGAAAAGCCCTGGGTTTGGCAGCAGGGCCGAGGAAACCACACATTTTTACAAGATTCCAAAGCCAAAGGAGACCTCGGCGCTGAGCACAAAAGCGCACGACGGTGGCAGAGCATTATTTGCTGAGTAAATCCAGGGAAAAACCAGCCAGGAAATACGAAAATACAGCAACACAGAACCTGCAGATTCTGATCTTTAGCCTGGGCTCTGCTGCCTGTGGATGAGGCGACCTTTGGCGAGCCACTCGATGTCTTTGTGCCACTCCTGCTCCTCAGACCTTGGGTTTGCTCCCCTGGACTCCAACTCCGGGCTCTGAGCCCACAGTGCTGGGCCTGCTGCACTCCTGACCTTTGTGGGCACTCACAGCTGCYCCTGGAGCACCAGCAAATGTCTGCATTCAATAATTCACCTTCAGCCCACAACGCTCCCTGACCAAAGAGGAGACCGAGAGAATCTGTGTATTACAGGCTGATATTAAAATTCCTGGGTGGGAGTAAATACATATTAACCCTAAAAAAACCCTGCCCATCTGATTTATTTTTTTGCTGGTTTAGGTATTAAAATTCAGGCCAGGCTATCAGGTGTGGGAGCGGGGAGTCGCTCCTTTGTCTGGGATAAAAGCCACTCTCCCGATTTTACACCACTGCAGCATCCCAGGCTTTGTTCCACAGAGCCTCACGTAGATCCCTGCCGGTGATAAACCGGCAAGGAACGACCTAAAAGTGCTTCTTTTTCTTTTTAAACATCCATTGAAATGCTGTGTTTGTACCTGGCAGCCCTTGTGCTGGGGCTTTGCTCCTCCAGCAGCAGCAGCAGCCTGGCTACAAAGAGCTSGTCCCACAGCCTCCCATTTTCCTAACAAAAGCAGCACATGAACCCCCTCCTAGAAATGGTGGGGAGCATTTTCCTAAAATCAATCAGCCTCTATTATTCACTGGAAGCCCAATCTCATTGTCTACTTCTTCCTCCGGAGGCCGATTTCTGCCAGGTAGAAAATTAAGTTTCCTTTACTTTTCTTCCCCTGCACAATTTTTCAGTGTTTCGGCACCGTTGTTCGGTGTGGGAAAGCGACTTCCTGTCTCAATAAACAAGTGCACACAAGGCTTTTCTGGACACATAATGGGCTCCTTTTTTTTTTTTTTCCCTTTTTTCTTTCTTCTTCTTCTTCTTCTTTTTTTTTTTATTTTATACAAAAAATCATTCCACACTTAACACATCAATGAAGCCACTTAAGCTCTACTGCATCTGAATTAAAGGGGGAATTGTGTGATCAAAGAGTGTGAAGGAACCACACATGGAGTTCTTCAGACACTTTACTTTTGTTACATTTGATACATAACAAACCCAATAAATATGCTTATCCCAGCAGCCCATTTCATTATCTCATATCCTTATGTTTAAGAGCATTTCCTTTAAGAGCTGCTCTTTCTCCTTTGTTTTTTCAGCATCATGGTTTTGAGGGGGTTTATTTTAAATGAAGACGCTAAAAAGAGAGAAAAGTGAATTTGTTTGGKTTTTTTTTTCWCTAGGTGTGCTCAAACAAGACCAAAAAAATCCATCTCCACAGAGTTTTTCCCTGGATATGTTTATTCGTGTGAGAATACAGCCACAAGTGCATCAACCTCAGTTATTAGAGACAAGATTTGCACAAGGAATGTTTCCTAAAATTCTTCACAATAATTCTCCACAAATTCATCCCTTTCCCCCCACCATAGGTCGAATCACTTGGAGAAATACAGGTTTTGTGTACACTGATGTTTCCAGTGCTAAGAATAATTACCTATTTGCAGCTAAATTATTAAAAATAACGAAGCTTGGAGCCCGCCTGTTTTTCCCTCGKCGTTTCACATGGAAGTGACCAATTTCTGCAGCCAACAAAGAAGCTGCGAGCTCTGAATTTTTGGGGAATTGCTGATCGTTTGTAGCCAGCAGTGACATGTGGCTGGTCAAAGAACTGTCAGAGCTGAGCCAAAACGGGACCTTGCTCAATGAGCTGGAGGTTCGGGGGGTGATTTTTTACCCACAGATGGACAAATCCACTGGCCCTGAGAGGAATCTGTATTTCCAGAAGGCATYTAAATAGGATTTCTGCTGGAAATTGCAGGCCCAAAACTGTATTTAATCCAGTCTACCACAACCATGGCAAAAGCATCCACCAAACCTCCCGGATAACTTATYTGGGAGGAAATGCCAGGTGCTTTTAGCAGAGCTGCTCATTAAAAGGCATTTTAAAACGTGGTTTTTAGAATTGCCTTTGCATCTTTTTGTCTTTCCTGGCCTCCCCTCCACTTTCCCCGAGGGGTCCTGACAGAAATGCTCAAGACAGGAGGTTTTACACCCCCTGAAATTCTGAGATCAGCCCCTGTTTGCTGCCACACATGAGGTYGGCTCCTTTTTCTTTTTAAAAAACACTGAAGAACAAAATGATCCTTGCCCTAAAAATCATGGACTGAACTGAACACATCCAAATGCTTCTCACRTGCAGCAAAGGCAGTGAGGGGGGAAAAAAACCCACCTGAACCACCAGAAAAAAAAATAATCAAAAAACCTAAAAAAACCCCCCACCCCCTAATAAAATATATTTTCTGCTCTGTTTAATTCCTATCAGCAAATATCTTGACAAATATGCTTTTGTGATGATGAGCACGGCCTGGCTGGAGCTGCCTTTGTTTCGAGGTTTCCCAAATCAAAACAAGCAAACAAAACCACCCCCTGCCAGCAGGGCCGGGCTGGGCTCCTAACTGGGGCACATCCCTGTCCCCATCCCGGCCACAGCTCCCAGCCRAGGTGAAAACGGCAATCTTTGACCTCCACCACGAGCTGGAGATGCTTTTTATATCTCAGAGACCTCCAGCTCTCTGCTAACAGAGTCCTGGGCACCGATTTAGCAACGTTAGTCCACGGAACAGCTCCTGGATCGTGGAAATCTGTGACAGCACCAGATAGAGGGGGGGATGTAGGAAGATGGTTTGAACAGTCGTGGTGGAGGAGGAAAATCAGGTAAAAAAGCCCAAAGAGAAGCAAGAATTTGGAAAGGCAGAAGGCAATGGGAAGTTCTGGGTGTTACTTTCCTAATCTGCTCCTTTTCAGACTCGGGATGGGAATTGACATCCCTGACACTCGGGTCTGGAGCTGCTTCGGGTCCCAATCCTACACCAATATTTCATTTCATTTCTACCAAGAAAGTGCCTGACGAGGAGGAGAAAGAGAATCAAAGCCCAGCAGCCTGGCTGGTGCTAAAAATTAATGCTGAAATATCAACCCAAACTGCCACACTCACCCTTTGATTGTGGTGCACAGGGAAACCTTTATTTATAGTAGTGGGATCCACATATCCAGGAAATTTTCTACATTTCTCCTCCTTCTGTTGCTTTTTTTTTCCTATGTAAATCCATGCTGGTCGCTGGATCAAGAACTGGAGAATTATTTAGCAGCAGCTGGGTGGTAAAATCCTGCTCTGACTCCCTTAAACTTCACCCCATTTATTGGTGATGGGGAATAYCTGTCCCACACATTTCCATGCCTAAAATGATCTGCTAGAAACAAATAGGAACAACAGAAAAACATTCAAAGTATTTTTATAAYGTCCTTTTTTTCCCCTCCACAATTTACATCCTCATCCAGTTTTGGATTTCTGCCTCATTTTCTGAACAGGAGCTTTTAAAGGTGACTGTACTGGGTGTGGTTCTAATCATTTTTTGCTCCTGAGAAGAAATGTTCTGGGGAAAATTAAAAGAGAAATAATCAATTAATAGCGTTTTAAAYAGCCTGATTGCAAGAATTTGAGGGAAAAGGTGGAAAGGCTGCAAAATCTGCCTGAAATCTTTGCCAAAACACTTAACTGGTAATGAAACAAAGGAGCATTTGGGGTTTTTTAGGGATTTAATTGAAAAAAGAGACCTCAAAGACCCACTGATGCTTCCCTAAATCACTGCAGATATTTAGTCTGGCAACACATTGGACCTAATGATTAAACCAATTCCCCAACCAGAAWTTTTTAATCCTGACGGAAATTGGGAAGCAAATTTCAAAAAGGAAGAAGTGGGTTTTTGAATGGGGCCGTTTGGTTTTTCCTGCTGCACGAAATAAAGTTTCCCTCACTGTCTTATTTCAATTAAATTTAAAATCTGCCCTGGGAGAAGCCTGAAAAAAAATGAGAAAAGTTGTCTTAATGTATAAATTAAGGTATTTCTGTGGATTTAACAACTCCAAAAGAATCTACCRGGTGGACAAAAATGGTTTTGATGTGGAAGGGAAGATTTATTTCAGCTTTTAAAGCTCTTTCTGRAAGTGTAAGTGTAGCTTGGAAATGTCACATTTTCCCTTGACACTTTACAATGGATCATTTGAGTCCCTAAGTCCAAAATCCTTAATTTTTTGGAGCTGTAGYCACCTTTTCTCCTTCAGGAGAAATACAATCAGGAATTAGGGAAGCGCCTTTCCCTAGCACTTCCTAATTTCAGATATTTTTAGGCAGGAGATGTTCGTCCTGCCATCAGAATAGAAACAAACTGGTTTTCATGGCAATTCTTGGCAGAAAGGGAATTCCAGCAGCCTCCTTTGCTCCAGTGTAAGAGATTCCAGGAAAATCCTCCCCACCAACATCGGCACAAATAAAAAGAGACAACTCCCAGGCAGGTTGGGCTAAGGGAGGGCAGAGCCAAGGTTAATTTGTTGGTTTGKGGTGAGCAGAGAGCTTAGGGACACACACAGTGTCCCCGTCCCTAAAGGAAAACTATTCCATACTGGAAATAAAATAAATYCCTCATGGATCACGGGCACAGCCGGCCCATGGCAGTGGCTGGAAATCAGGACTAAAATCTGGGGGTCATAATGAGATTAAAATGAGTTATTACACCTCAGAGAGGAGTAGCAAAAGCAGATAAAAGCCAGGTTTCTTTCCTTGAGGAGAACAATCCCAAGCAGATCCTGGGTTGCCAGGATGGCACAACTGAGATATTTTTGTACCATTCAATAAAAAAGCCACTGCCACCACCCTGTCCTTCACAGAGAGCCCCCAACTCTCCAGCCACATCTGCCGAGTGCTTCACGCTTCATTTTAACTGATTGAAAAGAAAATAATTAAAAGTGTGTTGTTTCAGTGCCTCTGGAGAAAGGTGTTGGATGTTAGCACTGAAACAAGACTGAGGAAAGGTGGATCTGGACCTGAGCCCTCAGTGGAGCTGCTGAAAGCAGTGATTTGGTATGAAAAAGAGCCCAAAAATGTGTATTTGATATAAGAGGGAGCAAGGAGAAGTCTTCTCTTGCTGCTCCACAAATTCATCTCACTTCCAGCACAGCCTGGGTCACTGCAAGGGAAGATTTGCAGCCCAGGATATAACTCATGATGAGCTAAAGTGGGAATCCGAGCCATGACATTTTAATTTCAGACATATCCAAAGGTAGGAGAGTCACTCTGTTCTGCCTGAACTTTAGATAAGCACACGCTGTGCCATGGTTCTGCTTTCCTCACAGCATTCCTCAGATTTTCACTGCAGTAGGAGGAAAGAGAGAGGGGGGGAAAAAGAAAAAAGAAAAAAAGGGAAGGGAGAGAGAGGGAAAAAGTTTGGTGATGTTTTATTGTGTGGAGACCCAAAGGCTGGATTCTATCAAACCCCCAGCTGGCTCTCACACAGACAAAGCTCCTCCAAGACCTTGCAGAGCTTTCCTCACCTTCCAGAGGCAATTTTTGGAGGCTTTTCCTGAGCTTTTCCTGAATTCCAGAGGGGGAATCTCTTTGACTTGAGGGAGGGGGTGACTCCAAACCCTGGGGATGTGCCAGGTGTGGTTTAAAAACTTTCAAGATTAAGAATTAAAGATTAAAACCCATCAAGATTAAAAAATCCTGGTTGGGGAATTGGTTTAATCATTAGGTCCAATGTGTTGGCAGACTAAATATCTGCAGTGATTTAAGGGAGCACCAGTGGAGGATCAGCCTTGGAGGATCAGCTATTCCCCGTGAGCCAGGGGACAAACAAAGCTGAAGGAGTTGCTCAAACACTTTCAGTAGAGTTTCCTGAGTGAGGTTCCTCATTTTTTCCTGCTCTTCTGAGGGTCTTTCATGCCCTGACCATCCCCAAATATATTTCCATCCACCCAACTGAAGCTTCAGCCACTGCATTTTTTAGTGTCTGGATCAGAGCACGGGGTTAAAAAWGCTCAGAAATCCACCAAGCTCAGTCCCACTGCCCCTATTTCCTGACCTGTCACCAACTCAGGGAGCAGAAATAAAACCATAATATAAGAGGCTGGAAAGACAGTGGGATAAATGATACACACACTAATAGACAGAAGCAATTAATGAGATATAGCTGATAGATGTTCAGTCCTTCCTCAAGTAAAACAAATACCAACTCCCAGGGATTTGGTTCTCCCCTTGCATTGTGAGATTTGATCAATTAATCTTCGTTAGAATGCCTTTTTTTAAGAAAAATCAATCAGCACTTGAATTCTTGAGCAAGTTTATTCCTTCCTTTGCTAATTCCTTTTTCTCCTCCTGGAGCTGGCATTTTGGCTCCCATTTTGTTTCCCAGCAAAGACGACCCAGGCAGACAACCACAGCAGAAAAACCTATTCCTTTCTTCCCAGATAACACTCACGTCTTGCTACAGAATTCTCAGGCTGTAAATCAAGTTGAAAAGCTAATTTAAGGATATTCACTCGCACTATTCAGGGCTGTATAAACATTCCAAATTCCAATTTTTCATCAAGACATATGCGAGCATTTAAAAGGGGCTCGAAAGAGCCATTTTGCAGCTGAAGGGAGAAGATCGAGCTCCAGTGTTTTGGGGKTTTTTTTTCCCCCTCCAACAAGATTATCATGTAATATTAATACCCAGCCAAAAAAACAATAAATATATATATACATTCCCCGTGCCTCCGTGTATTTCTGAGGTCCTAAGGGATGGCAGAGTTCCTTTAGCCCAGAGGAAGGCTGGAGGAAACTGCAGGAACGAGAGC
>QVAJ01000279.1:368963-381985 GCA_003546035.1 Mixornis gularis | reverse complement strand
GGGAGAGAGAGCACAGGAGGAGGAGGAGGAGGAGGAGGAGGAGGAGGAGGAAGGAGAGAGCAGGGAGGGGGAGAGGAGGCTGCATTACAAGCAATTAAAATTACTGTAATCTGTGCTGGCTGTGTGTGTCTGGGCTGCAGCTATCATTTGTCAATAAGCTCCCAGCCCCGTTTTCCACACCGTTTTCTTTGTTCCAGAAACGTCGGGAGGGGGGAAAAAAAAGCTTTAAAAAGTACTTTTCAGGGCACTCACCTTTACAAGATGTGGCTCCCAGCAGCTCTCCCAGTTCCTCCCAGTCCCAAAAAATCTRCAGCTGGGAGCTGAGGGTGGGGATGCAACTCTCATTTCTGGGCTAAATCGGGCCCCATCAGGCCAAGAATTCCACAAGGATGTACCCAATGGTTCCACCTGGGCCTGGGGAAGTCCCTTTGAAGTCCCCACAGATCAGAGCCATCCCCCCAGGAACTGGGTTTGTCTCGCGGGGACAAACTTGGGGACACTCAGCCTAAGGCTGAAAGAAGAACAGCTCAAGAGGGGCCAGTTCACCAACTCCAACCTGGGATCAGATTTAAACAATTTAAAATTGGCTGGATCTGGGCTCAGTCCTGCTTGGGCTTTGTGGAGAYGAGCTCAAACTGTCTCCTTTGTACCCATAAATTTGAATCAAACAGAATCACCACACACACGAGCCTTGGGCTTATTAAAAATACCCAAGCCACAAAGTTGACGCTGCAGATGCACAGTGTAAATGGTTCACAAACTCAAAATATTCCCAGCTGAGCCAAAAACTCTGCCTGCCCAAGCCCCAGGAACTAAACCTGTGCCGAATTTCCTCAGCCCTGTAACCTGAGACCTCACAACGTTCGTGTTTCACCCTCTTCCATTCCCTCCAGAGATTTTTACGGATGTCTTCTCTCCCGAACCTCCTGGGTTCGCAGATTAGACTTCACTCCTGCRGTTTGGTGGAAGAGCTGTTGATAAAATAAACCTCCTGTAATTTCCCTGCAGTCCCTGAGGCACAACTCCCCGTGATCCCTGTGCAGTGGGGGTGAATCATTAGGCTCCTGCACCTCAGAAATTGGCATTTCTGCCAAGTTTGAGGATGAGGAAACCGCCACAGAGAAAAAAGCTGCCTGAGTCAGACCCTTTGAAGAGTCCACGGGACTCTTTCCTCCTCCCTCAGTTGGGACCAGGCTTTAACAGCGCTTGAGAAAAGGACTTTTGGATTCCTGGCTCCACGACTTCAGGTCTCATTAGGCCAAATTTCTTCCCAACGAGGTTTCTGTGAAAACGCTGATTTAAAACGTAGTTAATTCAATTAAAAAAGAATGCAAAGCAATAAATGTTGCCTAACCAAAATTGCTCCACCTTTGCACAGGAAAATTACACTCTGAGCGTGTCAGTCATAGAGATGACATGTTCTGGAAACAAAAATTCATGACCTATGCATGTTTTTACACGGGCAAGTCAGTTACCTGATTTTTAAGGTATCTAGAGGAAGTGATCATCCCTCATTTCTCTCCATAGTCTAATGGGTTATAAAAGAATGACTTAATTTTTTGGCATCTTGACCGCCTTTGAATATTTTCCATGGAAGAAACGAAGCGATTTTTCTCAATATCATCACTCGTGTGATTGGCTTTTTTTTTTTTTTTTTTTTTTTTTTGCCTGGCTGTTCCCCCATGCCTGTGTCTGCGTGGCACCGAGGAGAGGAACCCCTGCTAGCTCTGGCAGCAGCAGCAGCAGCAGCTTCGTTCCACATGGACTAATTAGCTCTGGGTGTTTTGGGGAGGGAATGTGAGGTTTCATACACTTACACAAAGTTTTGGAGCTGCATCAATGTCATCTCCATGTTCCAGCTGAGCTCCYGCACAGGTGTGAGGGAGCCAATATTTTGTTTTTTGGGGTTGAAGGAATGATCTGGCTGCTCCTCCAGTCTCCATCCAAGCAAAGTGGTCACCAGGGCAAWCACAAACTTGTCTTTATTGCAAGCTGTTTCCAAACCCTTCATTTGAAAGTTGGCTTAGTCCTTCTTTTCCATTCAGTTTCTGAGAGGCAGCAGGAATCTGCACTAGGATTTGTCAGAGCTGCATTTATAACATGTGAATGTGTTACTTCTGATGATCTGGTAACCCCCAAATTGGTTTTGTCCAATGCAAAAAGGGTTTTTTATTAAAGGTTTTTTTAGTATTTAGGGGGGGTTTAAATTTCCTTTTTCTATTCTTTCTTTTTTTTTTTTCCTATTTCCCTTTCCTCTCCTTTCTGCATTCTCCTGTTTGTGCATTGTGAGAAAGGAAGAAAATGAGTTCTGCTTTATTTGAGCCACTAATTCCCACACATCAGGAGATTTGGATAATACATTAAACTACAGCCTTTCTCCAGCTACCACACATCAACTCCATTTTTCCCCATCATGTAGCACAGGTGTCTTTCACCATTTGGGAAGTTTCGTGGCAGAACCATGAAAACCATTTGGAAAATGCTCCTTGAAACCTTGGGAAAGGCTCCTTGAAACCATTTGGGAAATGCTCCTTGAAACCTTGGGAAAGGCTCCTTGAAACCTTGGGAAATGCTCCTTGAAACCCTGGGCAGTCCTTCTACCTGCTTTGGTCAAAAAAAAGCAATTCTGTTAAAAGAAATTATCCACATATGAATAATAATTTTGACTAATTCTGCACTGCTTTTCTCGTGGTTGGGTGAGGCAGCGTAGAGCACAGCCACCACGATTATTTTCAATTTGGGACTGAATTAAGGCCTCAGAGCTGTCTTAACCCACTGGACCATCCTGCTTTTTAATCTTCCTTCCGTGCACCTCTGTGYTAACTCAGGCTGAGGCTGAATTATGGCTCCTTCTCATCCCTGATAAGCAGAKGGAGCTGTGGCAGAGCAAAAGCTGGAGTTTACTCAGCCCTGGGCATCCATCAGCAGCGTGTCAGGCMGTTTCCAGTCCTGGAATCCTTATTAACAGTGGTGATGGAAGAGGCCCCTGGAAAAGAGCGGGGTTTTCAAACCCCTCCGCGGAGAGGTGACAGCTCAACAAATCACCTTTGGATTTGTGAGCTCAGCAGATTGTTCCTGGAAGCTGTTGAGAGAAAATAAATATGGAAAACCACAATGTCATTTCTAAGAGTCGCTTTTCAGAGCCTGACCGCATTTTAAGTATCTGCTAAGTGATGTCCTTTCTCCTCCCCTGCTGCCGGCCAAAACCCATGTCGTATCAATCTCCCGACAAAGACAAGCTTGACGCTGGGGTTCCAGACACCAAAACAAATACCACCTACAGCCCTCGTGAGTCACACGACTCATGTGATTTAAAACAAAAATAATTAAAAAAAAAAACAGAAAAAAAAGAGAGAAAAACATTCTTAATCTGAGAGACTCACARAAAGGAAATAACTCAGCAAGGCTTTCCTCTTTGTGAATGACTCGGTGTTTGAGGGAGAGAGGATGAGTTATAAATGCAAGATAGCACAAGACATCTTTAGAGAATAAATGGATTTTGCAGCTGGGCTCAAACCCACCCTGCACGGTCTGAGCTCATGGGCAGCCCCTGTAAGAACTGGCTCTGGGAAAGGGCCAAGCTTCCTTTAATTCCCATGGGGCTGGRTGGTCCTGCACCCCTCAGCTCCAGCCCTGCTTTATCCATCCTGAGATGTCAGCACAGCTCCCAGACCCCAGCCAGTGTTTCCCTTCCCTTTGGGAAGCTCTGGCCACAGGCAGGAGAAGCTTTGATGTCTCTGCACCTGCCTGTCCTTTGGTGCTGCTTCCTCTTCGTGGAGATCCCTTGGCTCAGCGAGCTTCTCCTTCCCAATGTCCTTCCCGAAATCTGCCTCAGGGATGAGCGGAACGTTTAGTAAGGACTGGGGAAAATGGTTCTTTTGAAGAGAAAGATAATGCTAAGCTTATATCCATGGCATCTGGGTTTTCTGGTTATGGCTACATTAAAATGTATTTAAATACTGGCATTAAATGAGAGCTTCATGCTCCGAGTGCAGTTGTCCAATAAATTATTTCAGAAATGGCTTCAGACTTTTGCAATAATAGGTTTTTGGCAAGCAACAGGACTCTTAAAAGAACCACTTTATCATTATGAGGAGATCATAAAGGAGAGTTAACTCCTAGATACGGTCGTTTGCAAAACCACCAGAGGTAATAACAAAATATGAGCCACTTCTAAATGGACTGCTGAGGAGGAAACTGAGGGGAAAAAACCTGTCACCAACCCACAGCAGGCCAGCAAATGCAGGCAAAATGTATTATACCCTGCAGCCCAGCACAYCCCCTCTCTGTCAGATGGAGCTGGCACAGGAGAGTTTTTCTCTTTGAGAAGAATCCCAGAGCTGTCTGGTGGGCCTCATCTCCAGTGGACACAGGGAACTGTGTGCTCCCAGCTCTGCTTCTCCCTTTGATGCAATTTTCACTTTCAGCCTTCTGTTCTCTCCAATAAAAGAATAAACAAGTCTCTCAGATTTTTATTTTTTTTCCCCTCCAAAAAAAGTCATTGCTCATAAACCCCTAAACACTCATTTTTCCTACAGAGGGATTCTTCACAGGAGCACAGAGGCAGGAGGTTTTGTCCTGCTCTGCTGAGGGGCAGGTTGATTACTCATGCACCACATCCCAAAATGATGGCACTGCTGACTCATGCTGACAGAGCTGTGCCACACAGCCGTGCTGAGAACACRGGAATTGTCAGCCTTTGGGGTCAAACCTCTGCTCTCCCTGACAGGAATGCCTGGGAGGGGTACCAGGGGAGGTTTGGGGGGGTGTTTGGAGAAGGTTCTTTCCCCAGAGGGTGGTGGGCCCCTGAACATTCCCCACAGAATATCCCCCAGCCCCAAGGCTGCCACAGCTCCAGGAGTTTGGACAAGGTGGGATTTGAWGATCCCCCGTGGGTCCCTCCCAACTCAGCTCACCCTATAATTCTGTAATTCAAGAATAAAGCAGTGTCCAGCAAAGATGATGATCCAAAATGAACCAGTTATCCACAGAAACACTCTGGAAAACTCCCTTTAGACACTCTGGATTTGGGGACTCTCAATGAACTGAAGGCCTCAGGCCGTAGGCCTCGGAGTGACAGAGGAGACCAAATATTTGGAATACGACAAGAAGCAGCTTAGCCAATTTAACTTATCTGTTTTCATAACAGTTGGAGAGGCTCCTGCATCTCCTCTGGGGAGTGGGTGGGGGGTTAGGAGAGCTGTCACACTTTGATAAGTAGGGCACTCCGTTCTGAAAGATTAAGGCCAGAGATGCGGATGCAGCCGGGTGTAAATGAGACTCCCAAGAGTGAAGATCAAAGTTGGGAGGAAAACCATAGTAAAGCATGAAAACCAAACTTCCTACCAGGAATTTAAGCATGAAAGGGCCATGGTGGCTTTCAGCTCCCAGGCCAGAGGCTGAAGGCCTTACTGAAAGCTGTTGGAGGGTCTCTTTGCCAAGCCTGGATGGTCCTCACTGGAAACAGATGGGAAAAGAGGGGTTCCTGCATGTCCCAGTGAAAGAATCAACTCTGCAGGCTGGGGAATCGTGCTAACAAAGCGAGACAAGATACRGCTTTGATATTTCTTGGCWTTTTTCTCCTATAAATATGAAGACCACAAGACGTTAAAAAAAGCCCAGAGGGTTCTTGTCTGTGTGTAGTCATGTAAACCASTGCTCATCAGAGAGGCTTTCTGGCCAAAGAATTAAAGCTGTTTCCTTCCTGGCCCCATTTGTTAAAGATTTTGTTTCTGCTGCTTCAGTACATCATAACTGGCTGGGACTTCACAGGATGGGAGAGGGAAAATCTCTTCCACAACAAGGTGATAGCCACGAACACTCATCTGGTGCAGGAAAAGATGGTGCACTGCTCTCAATTCCAGATCCTCTTTATCACAGGAACTCTGCACATGTTATTACCTTGGCCAATTCTCTCACTCTCTGGATGACTTCATGTGAAATTTGGGGTAAATAATTCAATTTCCCTGCACYTGCAAAAAAKGAGTGGAGGGGTTTAAATAATGGTYGTACTTACCCTATAAACTGCAACTGAGCCATTAGATCCATCTTATCTGAGCATCTGATAATCTCTTGCTGCTTCCCACATTGTAACCATTAAGTTTTGTGGAAATGTGGCCTGGAAGGAGCAGGAACGAGGTCTGTGCTCGTGTTCAGGTCAGAGGAGCAATAAAAGGAACACGGAGGAGCCGCTTTGGCAAAGGTACTTCTCACTTTTCAGATCCCAGCCTCCTTTAATTAACTTTTCTAAAGTATGTGAGGAAAGCAGGGTAGAACACTGAGCTCTTCTCGTGTGCTCTGACTGCAGCAGAGCTTCTCTCCAAGGCTATTTTCAGCAGCTGCTGCTCATTGCAGCTCCCAGTGGAGGGGGGACAGGGGAGGCATCTCCCACTGAGTGTGCCAGCACTGTTCCTGCACTACCACGTCTCAATTTGGGGTTGAAAAGGGTGGTTTAAGGTGCAGTGGAGCTTGTTGAGCAGCCCAAGGGGAGGCAGGGCTGGGCAGCTGCAGGTGAGGGAGGTGAGTTCTGCCCTCCTTTGGAGCTGCACTGCAGTGACCTCTCCCCTCCCCAGGGACACTCCAGTGCCTGGGCAGTGTCCCTGCCCTGGGACAGTGACCTGCTCCCCGTGGCTGATGCTGCTCAGCACCTTCCCTTTGACAGGGTTTCTRTGGGGAGGCAGAGCCCTCGCTGGTTTATTTTCCCCCTTCCCCACATTCTTCTCCTCCAGGTTCCCATTCCACCCTCACCATCGTTCTTATCAAGTCACCCCCTCCCTCCATCTCCCTTTTTACACTGGGGACAATGAGTCAGATGTGAAATTCCCCATCCCCACACCCCAGCTCTGCCCATCCCCAGCCTGTCCCATCCCCAGGGGCTCCTCTTTGGTCATTGGAACCCTGCAGCAATAAACTGGGCAGAGCTGGGCAGGGCTGAAGTGCACAGCAGTGAAGAACAGGAGATGCTTCTGGGTCTGAAGTAGCTAAAGCACAGAATTTGCAGTTCCTGGGATGGAGCTGAGTAAGGGCTCTGGGTTTTTATCCAGGGAACTGGGTCAGGCTSGTTTCTGTGCTGCTGCATTTCCACCCCACCTTTACCTGAGCAGAGCCACAACCTCATCACACCTTCCCTCTGGCAGCAGAGCCAAACTCTGGGATGAATTTCCATCCACAGGCAACCTGATTTTGTTTCCACCAGTTTTACCCAGTGCTCTCCCTCCTCCCATCCCTGCAGAAAGCAATTCCTGACTGGGAGCACAGCATCCAGCACCTTCCAGGAGAGCAGGAATGATTTATATCAGCTGGGGATTGAACCAGATTATGTTTAGCTTTAGTCCTCTGTTTCAGAAACAATAACGGTATGAATAATCCTTTTACGTTCATACATCTTGTACAAATATCTGAAACATGCATAAAACCAAGGAGAGGAGGGAATTCATTAAGGTGGTCCAGGGGAATGTTGCTCTGAGAAACAAGGGGCTGCTTAGGAGAGTTAAAATTGGTTTATGCCGTTACTTTTTCTTAAGAAAGAAACCAGGGGAAACTAAAGCTAACGAATTTTTTCTGAACAATGGTGGGTATTAGTTTGTGGAAGCATATTCCTGAGGAGCTCATGGGAGCATTAGTGTGTTAGTTCAGCTGTCCTAAAATATGCATGATGGTTGTTCTTCCCYGTTTTACTGCAAAATTCCCGATCAGGCAGATCCAAAGTCTGGAATCAATAGTAATTTTTTTCAATAGAGTTCCATGGATTTACAGGCAGGCCCCATGTGCTCATTATTTAAAATAAATGAAGGGAAGAAATAGTGAATCAAAATGTGACAGSGACAGCGATTTTTGGAAAATCCCCCTAATTTTAAAGAGACCTCCAAGCCAACTTTTTAAGACAAAACAGGGCATGCATTGAATTTTCAGCTYCATGACATCACGTCACCCTGATTGCATCTGGTCCCCGCATGTTCTTGGTGGGAGTGTAACTCGAGGCAGCTCCATGCAGCTCGTGGCACGCTGTGATTTATTACAATTTAAATGATAAAGCACCCAAGAATGTTCAGGCAATTGGATTAGCCCATTGACTGAATGTGCAGACAGCTATTTTTAGGGAAGAGGTGTCACTTTGTGCAATATTAGGTGGCCTGATCTGTTTTTGTTTTACTCAGGGGGCAGGGGAATTTCCCTTGTCGCATGGTTCTGATGTCACCTCTGTGTTCTGTGCTGTTCAAGTGGAGATCTGAATGTCACAAGATTGTATTCATCAAAGGTGAGACCAAGTTCTTGACACCCTTTGCTGAGTCCTCTGAGATAGAGGCTGGCAGGATAAACCAAGCCCAAATTTCGCCTGCAGTTTTAAAGAGACTCAGGACACGGATTCTGGTGTTCCCACATTCCCTAGGGATGGGTCAGAAAGGATAATTTATGAGGAGCAGGACTAGAGCTGGCCTASAACACATGCAAGTCTCTGGGTGCCAAGTTCTTGATTCACACCATCCCATCCTCATAAATTATCAGGTGGATCCTCCAAGCCGGCAGCTGCTCGGACCCACAGCTCCAGACAGACAGACAGGAAGTGGAAAAAACGATGCTCCTGTCTTTTGTTTGACAAATATTTTAGGATTAAGGCTCCACGCCAAAGCAAAAAATAACCCTGAAACTGGAATAATTCAGGAGTAACGCGGCACAACAATAAAAGGTTCGTGTTAGTGCAGTGGGTTCTTTGATTCAGCCAAGAGGAGAAAGTGCTAAAATCAACACAAAGGGATCCCATTARGAGATGAAAGGCTTGTTTCAATCCCTTTGGTTTACTCAGCTGGGTCACTTTTGGAGCACTGAGTGCTCAGGTGTGGCCTCATTCTCCTTTTCTTGTGTTCCTAAGCGGGGCAGGGGCTGAGGGCGTGTTTAGGTGGGAAGGGAATTGGAGATGTGTATTTTGAAGGAGAGCATTAACCATTGTGACCATCCCGCGCCAAACTGCTTCATCTCTTCGGGACACAAACCAGGGAAAGGGCCCCGATGGCTCCAAAAACTCGCTCCTGCCTTGACAGCAAACTCTTCATTTTACATGAAAGCATCAGCAGCTTCTGGGAAACAGATTAAATCTAGTTCCAAACTTCCTCTTGATATGGATAAAAAATGTTTAGGAGGGCTGGCTGGGCTGATCCCAGCAGGAACGAGACCTCCTGCTGCTGAGCTCTTGGTTCAGTGTGTTTTAACATCTGATCTTACTGTCCCTGGGTCAAAATGATGCCTGGTGCAATTCCGACAATGACACCGGGGTCAGTTTAGGGAAGAATTCCTGCCAGGGCATGTGTGGGTGTTGAACCCACCCAAGTCCAGCTCTTAGGAACAAGGCAAGGCTCTGAAGGCAGCAGATACAGAGAAAAAGCCAAGACTCAGAAAGAGATTCATTGAAAAATAGGAAAGAGCAGATTTAAGTGCTCATTGTTTTAAACATCTCTATTTTTACGTCTCCTCTAGTAGTAAAAATGTTTGGGTTTATAGAAGAAACATGGAGGCACCACCAATGCTGAGGATTTCAGCAATTAATTGGTTAGATATTGCTAATTGGGGAGGGGGTCACCAGAGAGCTGTTACCTTTGTCTTCTGTTTTAGCAGCAAGCAGGGAAAAGCTGAAAGGAAAGGATATGAAAGGATATTCTGTCCCCTGTGATGTAAAAATGGGAGTAGGCTGCTATCAAAATCCAAAATTCCCTCATGGAATTAATGGTTAATCCCTCAGCTGCAGCCTCCAAGTCCCCCTGAGCTGGACTTTCCTGGGTGTCCTGGCAAGATTTACATTAAATATAAAAGTACATGAAAGGAATTCTGCACTCAGTGGTGGAGATGGAGCTGCGAAGTGCAGGGAGCCCAAAGGAGTCAGTGCTTCCCATGGCAAACCCTGAGCTTTATTCCAGGGAATTCCCTGATCCTGAAACTCCCAGACTCACCTCAGTGCTCCTGTATTTATCTACAGTGAGACCTGGCCGTCTGTGAGGCAGAATTTAGTGACAGAGGAAAACATGTGCAGTGTCACCGAGGGGTTTATCATGATGTATTTAAAATAAAAAATCAGGAAACAGGAATTTTTGCAGCTTTTGAGTCTTGAGGTCAAAACAACCTGAGCATCTCAAGAAGCCTTGATCAGGCCAAGGTTTGCCTGTGCAGTTTTTTCCTGTGTGACTTTTCTCCTGACTAAACGTGAGTTAAGAGAGGAAAATCTCCCCTAAAAGCTCTGCAAGCTGCCAAATGCAGCACACTCAGCTCCAAACATCCAAAAACTGCTTGAAGGGTGGGAGTCAACAACTTCCAGTGCACTCAGAGCTGCCGAAGGCACAGCTTTATCCCCCACTGCTACATCACCTACTCTGGAGGTGTCTTCACGGGCACAGATGGAAAAGGCTGGAAAGGAAACATTTTCAAACTGAGGGTGCATTAGAGGAGTGACTGCAGCACGGTGATTTATAGCTGCAGTAATGGACTGGGTCTCAGCCAGCTGAAATCCAATTATCAGCCCTGCCATCTCAGGCAAAATGCTTAAGCCAAACTTTCTAATCAGTGCTTTTAGGTTTGGGTTGGTTTTCAGAGGTGCTCAGCTCTTCCTCACCCCACAAAAATAACATATCYCCAGCCTTCTGCAAAAAAACCCAAAAAACCTCAGCATGGAAAGCTAGTCTCTCCTCCCCTGTCCAGGAGGAAAAAAAATAAATTAAAAGAAACCTATAAAAACCCATTAAATCAGATTACATTTGATACTACTGTGCTTGATAAATATTTTCAATAGCTGGGTTGAAAATCTATAMTCTTACTCCATGTTATCAGCACAATCAAAGTGAGGAAAAGAGGTTAAAAATGGCCAAGAGGAGGGACGTCATTCCCTTCCTGTGTGGAGCAGGATCAGGAGGAGGAACATTTCCATACCCACCTCACAAAGGGACTTGTGGAGTTTATTCAGGCCTCTGCAGCAAGYGGCTGGAGCTCCACAGATGAAGTTGCTGTAGAAGGGCTGCATTATTGAATATTAAATAATGAGGTGCCACCACATGTGAACAAAACACACTCGGCTATTTCTCCACATGTYTTAGAACACTGTGTTGTTTTCCAGCAGCCTCATCCATTCCAACCTGCAGAGGATCAAACTCTTCCCAGAATATTTGGTATTTTTTTTAATTATTATTTCTGAGATGAGGAGAAAGCTCTGACAGCATCGTTGTCTCTTCTTGAAACCAAAAATGGGATTTCTTTTTTGAAAAAAAGAAATAAAAGGGGGGGGGAAGGTTTCACACAGCGTGTGCCAAAGGAACAAAACTTCTCTCCCTCGACATCTGTCCCTGAGCAACAGAGGAGACCTTGGGTTTCATATCTCAGCTGAGAAGATAAATGTGGCAACACCTCCCCCAGCGTCCCACTGCAGTGTCCTGGCTGCACTGGCAGAGATCCCTCAGCAGCAACAACTGCTGCAAGTGCTACAATCTGATTTAAGCAAGCTTTGGGTTTCCTCTTGCCCCTCATCTCCCAGAGAATTCACACCAGCACACAGCCCTCCACAAAACAACAGACAGGGGTTGTGCTTTGGCAGGCTGGAATCTGGGGAAAACCCTCCCTAAAATATCCTAAAATAGAGGCTGGGGAAACAGGAGCAGTTTTATTTGCCTTTGTAATGCCAGGGKGTGTGCCATGGCTCTAAGGAAATGGAGCATGTGGCTGCCTGAGGAATATGGGGACTTCAGCTCCTTGTTGAATACTTCGAGCAAGTGAACCAAAAAGTCRTATTTCTACTGGGTTTTGGTCACTATTTTTAAGTTGTCTGTTGATATATTTCAGAAGGAATTGGATGCTGATGTGAAGACAGCAAGAAGGACACTGTAATTCAAAACCAGGGCTTCCCTCCTGCTACAATTTTGCTGCAGCCTCTTCCAAAATCCACATTATCCCCCAAAGCTACACGCAGAAGGCCAGGCCATGTGAAAAAGAGCAAAGGGGGATGAAGGAGAACAGGAATTACACCAAAGCTGTGCTGTTATGTCTGAATTATCCATCAAACAGGGGAAAGAAAAATACAGATCTCAGGATTTTTTTTCTCCTATTTGTGCCTTCAACAGTGAGATGCAACAAGCAGAAACTGGTGGAGTGAAAACACACGGCAAATTTTGTGTGTGAGGTGCTCCACRAGCCCACCAACCCTCTTCCCAAGCTGGCATCCAAAGGCCAGGAAGGACCCAGCCCCAAGCACYGCATCCAGGGAAGGAGGAAAGCCCCGGTGGGAAGGGGACAAAGGGGTGAGCAAATGAGACAAACACACTGCAGGTAACTGATTTACACAGGTGCCATTTACTGCATCCCTTGAGGAAAACCAACTTCTCTGCACGTTCAGACATGATACAAGCACACCAAAGCAAAACCAAAGTCCACTGATGAAGCTCTGATCCTTTCCATGCCTCGTGTCCTTCTCTGGAGGAGCTGGAATCCAGGTGAGGGCGACTTTATCCACAAGTGAGTCCCTACACTGAGAGGACTCTTCTCAACCCTCGGCATTTCTGATGCTTCCCAGCATTTCYTGCACAATTCATCCTCCAAGTGAAGGCACCAGCAGGGCAGCCAAGTGAGGTGCGTGTAATGGCCTGGGAGCACCAGACACAGCTTCCAGGGAAAGTTCAGCTTCTTGGAGCAGCCAGAGGGGGCACTTTGGAGACTTCTCTCAGGAGCTGAGCTTCTCCTCCTCTTTGTCTTTTTATCCACCTTCCCGAGGGATGCAGCAGCAAAGAGCACCAGGCTTCTGTCAGTGTTGGTGTTTGGCAGGAGCAGCCAAGGAATAAACTCAGTTTATTCAGCAGCAAGGAATAAACTCAGCCACAGCTCATCCACTCCTCATCCCTCAGATCCTTCAGCAGCTGCTGCTGGAGACACCTCTGGCTCCAAGGGCGGTGTGAGAGGCACAAACTGCCCGGTGTTCATCCTAAACTGCCTGGTGTTCATCCTAAACTGCACAGTGTTCATCCTAAACTGCACAGTGTTCATCCTAAACTGCAGTG
>QVAJ01000279.1:325773-356992 GCA_003546035.1 Mixornis gularis | reverse complement strand
CACACACACAAAGGGACTCCATCCTGCACCGACTCCTCTCTCCGAGCACCTTGTGCACCCCCAGCCAATGGAAATTTACGCCGGCCATAACCCAGAGCAGGATTTCGTCCCCAGCCTGCCACCTCCTTCCCTCCGCTCTTCTCCCCCTTCCCTCCCTCCCTTTCCTCCCTCCTTCCACACCCCCCGCCACCCCCCCGCCCAAATAAATAATACGGATCCGCACCCTCCACCCAGCTCTGGAACCGCTTGAGGCCCAGCGGCATAAGCGGGGAGAAGCCGAAACCTACCGGAGGGCCCGAGGTTAAAAATGCAAAATATCCGGCGCTGCCGAAGGCAGGTCCCCCCCGGCCCCGGCCCCGCCGCCGCCCGGCCGGGGGCAGCGGTAACAGGCACCATTACGGAACCATCATCATCATCATCATCATCATCATCATCATCATTCACTCCGTCCTTTTCTCACCTCAGGAGTCTGAGCCCATTCACCAAAGTCCTTCCTCGTCCAGGAGCTCAAATATTTTCTTTTTTTTTCCTTTTTTTTTTCCTTTTTTTTTTCTCCTTCTGGATCAGCCAGTCCCGACATCATTAAACTATAGTCCTCCTCTTCCTCCTCCTTCCTTCTCCCCCTCTCTGTCTCCCCCTCTCTCTTTTTTTTTTTTTTTATTTCGAAAAGGGGGAGTGGGGGGGTGGCTGGGGGGTGTGGGGGGGAAGCAGACATAGCTGCATGAAGTGGCTGCCTTTTCGAAAGCACATTTAATCTTTCCTGGCTCCCCTAGGCTTCGATGAATTAGAAGGGAAAGGAGAGGAGAGGGGGAAAGAAAAAATCCAGGCAAGGGAGGCTGTTGAGGGACAGCAAGCATCAGGCTCAAATCAACGACCAGATGAAAACGTACTAGACCACACTGCCCCCTCTCTTCCTCTCGYTCTGTCTCCTTCTCTCTCACACACTCTCACTCCTGGAAAGCTTCAGTGTCTGGTTACAGACTCTTTTGGATCCTTCCCCCCCTCTCCCCACCCTCGCCCTTTGCCAACTATCCTAGAGATTCCTTGCATGCCTACTTAAATCTTTAACAGAATAAGGACGCGGCTCCCCGCGCCGCCAGCCCCGCACACGCTCACACGCTCACACACTCACACGCACGCTCACACGCACCACCGCCGGTCACCCTTCCCAAGAATCTCTCAAACTGCCGGGAGAAACCCTCCGGCGCATCCCCCGCCGCATCCCCGGCCCCGCCGCATCCCCGCCGGGTACCGGCCCCGGGACCCTCCGGGCAGCCGCTCCCCCTCCGCCTTCCTAAAGGGGTGCAGGGGGCCGAAAGGGAAGCGGAGGGGCTGCAGCCCTTTCTCCTCTCATCCCTCCGGCTGGCCGTGGATTTTAAAACAATAAAATGCAGCGCCGGCTCTCTCCGGCGGGTGCCCCCCGCTCCCCCCCTCCGCCACGCCGCAGCCGCCCGTGGAAATCGCACGCCCCGCGTCTGCAGTGAGGCAGGCAGACTGCCTGGCTCATGCCCGTGATGACTTTAGAGCTGACAACCTCCTCTCCTCGACCCCCCCGCTCCCCTCCACACCCACCCCTGCGCTCAATGGCAGCGCCGCTGCCTCTCGCACCAGACTATATTTGCAATATGTGCTAATTTACCAGCTATATGCCCTTGGATTTTAAAATGAACTCATCAGTCAATGTTTCTAGTACCGATGCTCCCTCTCTCTCCCTCGCACACACCCTCCACTGCAGACATGTTACTCATTCTCCAAGCATTTCCTCCCCGAATGTCCGTCAGACGCATATACACTTCATTGATCAAACCRAATCCCCTGATAACAATAAATAATAATACAGACAGTTAACATCGGCGGGGAGCGGCGCGGGGGGGGCGCGGGGGGAGAGACAAAGATGACGACTAAATCTGCATTGTGCTTCGGGAGGCTGAGCCCTGCCTTTCCCAGGGATGCTCGGCACAATGCGGGGCGCAGGTAGCCCCAAAAAACGAGCCCGCGCCTCGTCCTGGAGCCTTCCCCAAACCCCCCCCCCGGTCTGCCCAAACATTGGGTACGGTGATTTCTAATACCTGAACCCCACACAGGCTTCAAAAGGTGTTTGTGGGAGCAGAAGGTGGGTCTGGCTATGGAGGAGAAGGAAGCACCTCACACAAAATACAGCAATAAATCCCGGCGGTTTCTTTGTTCGGCTGAGCACTGCACAGGCGCTCAGGAATTAAAGGTATCCGGGCACCCAAAGGCACCAGGATTTCTAGAAACACCTTCTCAGCTCCCCCTGAAACCCATTTCCTTTGTACTGAGGGCAGGGAGCACCTATACAGAAAGCAGGCTGGCCAGAAGGGCTGTGAAACATCCCTCTGTTACACGTGCCGGCTCTTCCAAGGGCTTTAGGGCTGTCCTGGCTTTATTGCCCATTTTTCTGGGGCTGGAACGGGGCAGGCAGTAGACTGGGATTGCCCCTCGGGAATTTRGCTGGTTAGGCAGCTTGTGTGGGTCTGGCAGAGAGAAAAGTGGCTGCAGTGTGAGTGTTCGGGAAGTTGGAGGGTGGGGCTATCTAGAAATCTTTGACTCACTGGGGTGACTCCCTGAGCACAGGAATCAAATTATTGCTCCAAGCAAACTGCATTTTATGAGCAGCAGCCTCAGGATGAAATTCTGCGTGCACACGGGGCTGGGGACAGCTAAAATAAATGCATGGAAATAAATACACAGTCCATAATTCAATTATTGGGTGCAATGCAGAAGTCTCTGGGTGATGGAAGAGGTGGGATTATGCAGCAAAGTCAGCCTGGGAATCCACGGATACAAATTTTCTTATTTATACCRGCATAATCCTGATTGGCACCAGCCTAGACAGGGGAAGAATCAAACCCCGTGTACTGAAGGATCTAATCTTTGGGAAAAGTAGTCTGGATTAGTGACTGCCAACCATCCTTTCACTGCCTGTAGAGTCCCTCACCACCACTGCAAGATTTTGCCATCACACACAGCATTTCACATCCATTGTCTCCTCATCTTCCTTCCCAATAAAAAAAAAAAAGTTTGATTTTTTTTTCCCAAAGTTTTGTAGCAAACACATAATTTCTTTGTACACTTTAGCCAAGCCTTTGGAGGATACTTATTTCAAGCAGTTAACACCTGACCCCAATTTTTGTGGGTAATTAGTGAGCTAGATAACCACACAAAGTGGGTAATTATTTAGTACCCAAGGGTACCGTACAAGAGGGTAGAGGCTGGCGGTGTTAACAAAAGCACATCCCTAATTATTGTATCCATCCCGATGTTTTAGGAATAGTTACTTCCACCTAATGATCCATGAGCAATCCGTAAACTCTTCTGCTTCCCTTAGCACGGGATAACCAAGGGCAGGATGGGAGGGCAAMGCCAGGGAGGGGAAGGCACAGTTCCATTTCTCTGAGAGAGGCCAAAGGAATTCTCTTGGCAGCGAGACTGGAAAGGCCTGCCCTGGGACAGCCTGAGAACCAGCCCTGACAGCCACCACCAGGCTGGGACACCCCTGAGTGCCACTACCAGCCTGGGACACCCCTGACAGCCACCACCAGGCTGGGACACCCCTGAGTGCCACTACCAGCCTGGGACACCCCTGACAGCCACCACCAGGCTGGGACATCCCTGACAGCCACCACCAGGCTGGGACACCCCTGAGTGCCACCACCAGGATGGGACATCCCTGACAGCCACCACCAGGCTGGGACATCCCTGACAGCCACCACCAGGCTGGGACACCCCTGAGTGCCACTACCAGCCTGGGACACCCCTGACAGCCACCACCAGGCTGGGACATCCCTGACAGCCACCACCAGGCTGGGACACCCCTGAGTGCCACCACCAGGATGGGACATCCCTGACAGCCACCACCAGGCTGGGACATCCCTGAGTGCCACCACCAGGCTGGGACATCCCTGAGTGCCACTACCAGCCTGGGACACCCCTGACAGCCATCACCAGGCTGGGACATCCCTGACAGCCACCATCAGGCTGGGACACCCCTGAGTGCCACCACCAGGATGGGACATCCCTGACAGCCACCACCAGGATGGGACATCCCTGAGTGCCACCACCAGGCTGGGACACCCCTGACAGCCACCACCAGGATGGGACACCCCTGAGTGCCACTACCAGCCTGGGACACCCCTGACAGCCACCACCAGGCTGGGACACCCCTGACAGCCACCACCAGGATGGGACATCCCTGACAGCCACCACCAGGCTGGGACATCCCTGACGGCCACCACCAGGCTGGGACATCCCTGACGGCCACCACCAGGCTGGGACATCCCTGAGAGCCACCAGGCTGCTTGGGAAGGCTGGAAAAGCCACCTGGGAAGTTGTAGGGAGGGTCTCAGGCTCTGCTTCTGCCCTAGGGAAGGTGGCCGTGCTGAKGGATCCCTGTACAACAACAATCTCCATCATGTTCCAGCCCCACTGCTGGAAAATCCCTTTAATTGGGGTGGTTTGTGTCTGGGGAAGGTCAGAAATGCCGGGGAGTTGCGAGGTGGGGAAAGAAGACTCACATTTGGTGAGTTTCAATTATTTGTCACCATCAATATTTACGTGGCCACAACCGTATTTCTCTCAGGGGAAATGTTGCATCCTCAGGAGGATCGTCCTCAAATTTAAGAAGGAAGAAATGGGAACTGTATTGAAATAGGAACTAAATAAGATCCAGCAGTTAAATCCATACAAATATCCCCAAGGCAGGGGTCAGAGGAGGGTGCCAGGCTGGTTTTGGGGACAGGGAAAGGAGCAAAAGGCCAGAARGTAAAACTGAACAAGTTCCACCTCAGCCTGAGGAAGAACTTCCCAGGGAGGTGCAGAACAGCTGCCCAGGGAGGTTTTGGGTCCATCCCAACCCCCCCTGGATGYGTCCCAGTGTCACTGCTCAGGTGACCCTGCCTGCCCAGGGGGTGTTCTGGGTGATCTCAGAGCTCCCTTCCCACCTCTGGGACTCTGTGAGAAAAAAAATTTGGTTTTAATCAGCAGCAGCACATGATAAAAACACTGGAAACAGACCCATGACCTGGATATGAGAGCCCCCATCCCTGACCACTGCCTGAGCACTTCACACTCACTTAAGGACATCCTACAACCAAGACATTWCGCTCAGAGGAAAAGCACTTTCCTCTTTTAATTGCTTTTATGAATCACCACCACATCCGGACACTTCATTTACTGGAGTCCAGCAACCCTGTTTTGCAGACACTCAAATTCCAAAATGTTTATGGCCTCCAGGCTAGCAAAAAAAAATAAAAAGAATAAAAATAGAGGTGTCACTGTGTTTGATTTGATCCCAGCTTTGCATTTAACTCAGCTTCTGTTTTGGGCCAGGCACTACACAAAAAACCCACTACTGGCAGCATCACCTGGCCCTGTGACCACCAGGAATTCAAAATTTAAACAGAGAAAGTTTGAGGGGTTTCCACGACTTCTCATATTTCTCTATTGTTCTGTGGTTTGTTGGGTTTGGTTTTTTTTTTGTTTTTTGTTTTTTTTTCTGGAGTGAAATAACCACAACTGAAAGAGGCCTGAAAATTGTTCTCATATTTAAAAAGGGGCCAAGTCTCTGCAGTCCATTTATAAATAAATATAAATAAAATTGGTATCCCCTTCACTAATCCTCTCAGGGACATGGTTTGCAGGAAATTCTTGCAGAAATGGAGCGAAAGAGAGTTTGCAGAGAGAAGCTGGAAAACAGAAAGGAAGAAGGAATTTAATCATGGAGACAGGATCAAAGGAAGGAGAGACCTTGGTAGGGGCTGTTCGTGCAGGAAGTAAATACAAACCGTTACAATTTTATTTTTTTTCCTCAGATCAATTGGAATTAGCAATTCAAAGTGGAAAACACAGAGGAGAAGGGATGGAAGCTTTAGAGATTTCAGAAGTAACTATAAAACCTTGAGGCCTTTCTGAGACCAGTCAATAACTTCACTCTGGGCAAAACGGACAGAGATCATTTAGGAAATATCTTTGAAATGATGGTTCCAGCTCAGCTGTAAGGACAGCACATATGAGAATATTTCCCAAATTAATAAAATGTCTTCAGGGGGGTAAAAAACATTCAGTAATAGAAATTAAGAATTCAAATGATGCGAGGAAAGGTAAAGTTCAGAGTGTGAGGCACTCTGGAAAGCAAAGTGGGCAAAGTTGTCATGATTTGGACATTTCCAGAACAGTGCTCTTGACAACCAAAAGCTTCTAATTGGAGCCTCAGTGTTTTGCAGACCAATTCCACACCAAACCACTGATAAAAATCAACATTCTGTAAAAAGACAGAACCATCAGGACGACACTTACCACATCCCTGGAGGGTTGGGAGTCCTTGGAAGGAGCTGCAGTGTCCAGATTGCTTTTGTCACCCTCATCTGATGCCCTGGTATTCAACAGAGAGGACAGAGCATGGTTCAAAACCCTCTCAGCCCCATTTCACCACCACCAAATCCTTTTTTACCCAGCCATTTCCCCWCCAAACCAGCAGGTTTTGCCTCCCCCAAGCACTGAAAAGTGGTGGTTGGATTTTCCCCCCCAGCCCCAGTTCTGCCAACAGGTTCTCCTTGAGCTCCAMCTCCACCCCTCCCTGGATAACGGGGAAAAATTGAAATAATAAAGGTGAGAAAGCCATCAAATGATTGGATCTGGATTGGTGGTGGAGCAAGGGAAAAGGACAACGAGGCAGTGGGAAAGGCCCTGGGACTCTGCAAACACCGAACCCAGGATTAGGGAAAAGGGAGGAATTCAACAAAAGGTCAGCCAGTGTCACAGAGGGATTTGGAGAGGAAGGTTACAAAGATTCATCCAAAACCAGAGAGGTGGGAACACCGTACCCAGAACTTGTGTTTCATCTGTGGGGAGTTACCAACCCACCCTGATCCCGAGTTCTCCCGAAACAAAACGGATTTTACCAAACTGAAACTCAAGGTGAGACTCAAAGTTACGTGGCCGAAGTCACACAAAGAATTGTCACATCCCTCTGGCATGACCTGCCAACTCCATCTCACCCAGAGCACCCAAACCCCTCAGATTTCATGTCAAAGAATTGTTACCAAGAATTATTACATCACTCTGGCAGGATTTCTGTAATCACCTCAGATTTCATGTCAAAGAATTATTACCAATAATAAGGGTCTGGAGTGGATTGCATTAAAATGGGTTTGGATGATAAATTTTATCAGTGTTGACACTGTAAAGGTAAAAAGGTGTCAGCACAGAGAGAGGCCATCAGAAACATTTCTTCCCAGTGTGATCCTCGCAGTCCCAACGTGAGTGTCTCTGGACAGCCCATTCAGGATCAGTTCCTCTGCCTTTACGACTCCCCTTGCTGGGAACAAGGACCTCTATTTTATAGGCAGGGAATGGAACCAAAGAAAAATAAGTGACTCATCCCAGACCCCACAGGGAGTCCACAGCACAACTCCTGGGCTGCACCGAGGGCTTAATAAAGAAAAATAAATGGTTTCACTCTAAAGGCAGAGGCTGTGCAGGCTTTGCCCCACCAAGAGTAAAACAGGACAAGCCCCACGAGCTGCACACCAACAAGGGCCAAGATTGAAATGACAACCTTCATCCACCCGGTGTCTCCAGGAAATCCAAAYTCATGTTTCCCACGGGAAACGGCAATTCCCAGAGAAAACCCTCCCAAACCCACCTTTACCTGGGACATTTCAACACCAACCCCTAATTGTCACACTGTGACCCACATGGGTGGTCCCTGCCCCTCGCTGGAGCTGCTGGCCCACGTGGGGCCAAGTGCAGCAGCAGCTCCCCAGCCATTATTTGATCACTTTCCTGCTTAATTGCCAGTTTTAATTACTTGCATGGCAACGAGAAAAAAGTCAATCTGGCAATGGAAATCCATCCTTTGAACAACTTCTGTCTCTTCCCTCGGATACAAATTATTGCTCCATAAGCCATTCCTGATTAACGAGGGGCCCTCGTGGGAAAGCCACTGGATTTCATTTCCTTCAGCTGACAGCCCCCAAAGTCCCCAAAAAGCAAGGGCAGAAGAACCTTTATTTCCCCGTGGCAAGATGACACTGTTTTTCCCCTTGCCATTTTCCTTCAGGAAGATCCATCAGCACTACATTTGCTCCTCCATGTGGTGGGATTTCTGAAATAAAAACGCGTGTTCCATACGTCTGAGCTTGGAAGCAGAGCTGCATTAGCCTGTTCACCATCCACGTTTGCTTCAGACTTGGCCAGCCACCTCGAAAACCTGCCAAGACCTCTCCTGGCAGCCTCTTCCTCCCAGTTCCAGGAAAACATGGAATATTCAGAGAATTTCGGGGCCTCCCGGCTTCGTTTGTCACCACTCTCCTTGCCCACTTAGAGCTAAATCACAGGCAAATTGCTCTAATGCCCTATTAAAGATTTAAAAATGGTCTTCTCCAGAGGAGGAGGGTATCTGAGGACAAATCTCTGCTGATACATAATGCAAAAGGGCCCGTTCAGATGTGATGCAATGTGGCACAGGGAGCTGCTTTACAACCCTGCAGCTTCCCAAGGGACTCCTGTCCTGGTTGGGGCTTTTAAACCTCCCTCAGCTGCTCAGGCAAAGGAGGGACGGGGTTTGTGCTCTCTGGTATCCCAGAAATGGCTGCAGGCTGACAGAGGAAAGGGTTAGATGGGATTTTGGGAATAAATTCCTCCCTGGGAGGGTGGGGAGGCCCTGGAATGGATCTCCCAGGGAAGCTGTGGCTGCCCCATCCCTGGAAGTGTCCCAGGCCAGGTTGGATGGGACGTGGAGCAGCTCAGGAGAGTGGAAGGGGATGGAATTAAATTAAATTTAAGGTCCTTTCCAACCCAAACCACCCAGGGATTCTGAACCCTTTGAGATCTCAGAGTAAGAGGCAAAAAAAAAGTGAATTTAGAGCAGAGCTCGTCCCTGCTGGGGCTGAAGGCAACGCTGCTGAAGGCAGGCTGGGTGTCCCTGCCACGGCCTGACTGGGGCTGACTGAGGGACAGGGGGGACCAACGACCCCAGGACCAAAATTCAGAGCAGAATCCGTGGGAATGGCACCTGGAAACATTTCGTCTGCAACCTAAGCCAGGAGGCAGCTCCTTTTAAAGAGGAAAATCCTGAGTGAACCAAGTCACTCCTAACCAAGAGCAAACACTGGCCCAGAGAAAAAGGCTTTAAATAATTTGGACAGTTTAGTTTTTTTTTTTCTTACAGAGAATAAAACCTCTCTGTGATTTCAGATGTCAAGCAGACTTTTCTTGACTCCCAGCACTAATTTATGGATTAAACATTTAATCCTTGACTCGAGTATGGACTGAGAGTTCCCTGTTTCCGAGAGCTGAGTAATAAACTAAATATAAAACCTCATATAGTATTATAAATATTGCATTTATAATATTATACATTATAACCAATATTTTCTTACATCATAAAGTTATTGTGTCATATACTATTAATATAAAAATAAATATGATATTTCTGAGCAGTGACTTCTACATTCTAAACCCTTAAACTCTTAAGTTTTTCACCCTGTGATATCACACACATCTATTCAAACCCCACACCCACAGTCCCAGTGCTGTCACTCAATTTTGGGAGCCTTTTCTCAGGTCCAGTGCAGTGTTTGCTTGGGGGTCAGTGCCTGTGAGCACAGACAGGCTGGAATTCCCAGTGCCCAGGGCTGGAATTCCCAGTGCCCAGGGCTGGAATTCCCAGTGCCCAGGGTTGGAATTCCCAGTGCCCAGGGNTGGAATTCCCAGTGCCCAGGGCTGGAATTCCCAGTGCCCAGGGTTGGAATTCCCAGTGCCCAGGGCTGGAATTCCCAGTGCCCAGGGCTCCATCCGTGTTTAGGTGCAGACCTTGGCCTGGCTGACCTGGGTTCTGTTCCCAGCCCTCCAGTGATGCTCGGCCTGGCCCTGGGTGTCCCTCCCCTCGCTCTGCTGTGGTTTGCAGGGGGCAGGAATTGCTCAGTCCACACGTGGAGAATTGCCATGAACCCTCAGCTGCCCAGCTGTGAGCCCAGACCAGGGAAACATCCATCCCTCCTCCACTTCTACCTGCCCTGGGAAATTCTGTGCTCAGTCCCCTGGAGGAGCCACCCACGGACTGGGCCACACTCCAGACTGCCCCAGCCTTTTCTCCCAGCAGTGACCAGAATGAGAAGCTTTGGACAGCCCAAATCYGCCCTTCCCACTGGATGTGCCCTGCTCTGGAGCTGCTGCTTTTCATCCCAAACCTTACGGAGTCTAAGCTCAGTTCCAAAGTTGTTACAATGAACACCCAAAATTCTGTGTATGGTTGTTAAAAGCATAAGTATCTCATCTGCTCTAGACTTGCAAAGTTCCCATTAACTTCCAGAAGCAATTAGGTTCCTTTTTTATTTTTTTTAATTAAATACTGGTGGAAAAAGAGTTGCTTTACAAAACAGCTTCAATTTGTCACCATTTAATTTCACTGCTCCTCTCCTTGCACTCACTTTGTGAAACGGAGAGATTCCTTCCTCATCCTTCCTTTCCTCTGAACATCCATTTGGTTTTTTCCCTTCTGATGGGAATGGTCCAGTGCACCCATTTCAGATTTATCTCTGCTTTTGAGCCTTTTTTTCCTGTCAGATTTGGTGGAAGAGCTCCCGTGCCATCTTAGTGTCTTTGGACCCAAAGATTTCCCTTTAACCTCAAGCAGGGGTTAATCCACTCCCATTTTATCAGAGGAATGAGGCCCAAAATGTTCATAAAATCTAAAACTCATGGCATGAGTTATAAATTTACTGGATATGAGCAAAACAAGCAGCAAAGGCTGGTGGCCCATCAGGAATTCAATGGTTCTTCCAAAGGGTCTGGAGTGGAGGTGATGGGAAGGAGGAGCCGCTGCTCATAAGACAGAAGGAAAAAATTCTATTTCTTTCCACGTCTGCCCCAGAAACCTGATTCTTGAACTTATTTCACCAGGAAACAGGGCCATGACATTGCACAAAGAGGCCAATTTCACCCCATGGCATGAGCACACTATCTGCTCGGGGAGAACACATTTTACATTTTSAATGTATAAATCTAAATATATGTAAGTGGGGCTGCCTGGAGCAGCAGCAGAKTCAGGGCAACCAGGAGTTCTGTCTTATGTGAAGACCAAATTAAAAGGAAGGGGGGATGCATTCCCAAGTATGTTGGATTTTCCTCTGCTGGGGGAAATTTCCAGACATGAGATTTCTTTTCTGTTCCAGTTTGCTTTTATTGCTCGAACCCTGCTAGTCCAACACCACAATCAGGAGTTTGGCCCTGACTGAAGCCTGAGTGGGCACAGGATTCGTCCCAAAAACTCAGACTGGAAAGGCTGAACTTGGTTTCACACCTAAATCCCCAAGCTATGAAGAGGGAAAAGCAGGAATGAGAAGGAAGAAGTTGGTTAAAAGAGAGAGAAGTGTSTTCCCATCCCTGCTGTGGCCTCAGACTGTCCATCTCCAAACACTGAGCTGCTCCACACCAGCTCACCCTTCCTCTGAGAACTGCAGCTGGTGTCCCCATCTCACTGCGAGGACATCTGTGTCCCTCACAGATTAAAATTTTATACYTTAAACTCCAACACACACGCACAGAGGGAGAACTTCCCTCTCCTGGCATCCCCAAAGGTGTGAGGAGCAGCATTTCTGAGCTCTGGGCTCTGGTGTGAAACCAAGTTCAGCCTTTCCAGTGTGAGTTTTTGGGATGAATTCCGTGTCCASTCAGSCTTCAGTCAGGGCCAAACTCCTGACTGTGGTGTTGGACTAGCAGGGYTCRAGCAAYAAAAGCAAAYKGGAACAGAAAAGAAATCTCATGTCTGGAAATCTCTCCCAGCAGAGGAAAAYCCAACATAYTTGGGAATGCATCTCCCCTTCCTTTTAATTTGCTCTTTAAATAGTCTGGGCAATGAAACTGTCTTATCTTTAACTGTGATCAGGTGTCAGGCAGGAGGTGGCAGAGTCCAAATCAATTCATGCAGAACCCCATCATCATCACCATCATCACCATCATCACCATCATCACCATCATCACCATCATCATCACCACCATCATCACCATCATCACCATCATCACCATCATCACCATCATCACCATCATCACCATCATCACCATCACCACCATCATCATCACCACCATCATCACCATCATCATCACCACCATCACCACCATCATCATCATCACCATCATCACCATCATCATCATCACCATCACCATCATCACCATCACCATCATCACCATCACCACCATCATCATCATCACCATCATCACCATCATCACCATCATCACCATCATCACCATCATCACCATCATCACCATCTCACCATCATCACCATCATCACCATCATCACCATCATCACCATCATCACCATCATCATCATCACCATCATCACCATCATCATCATCACCATCACCATCATCACCATCACCATCATCACCATCACCACCATCATCATCATCACCATCATCACCATCATCATCATCACCATCATCATCACCATCATCATCACCATCATCACCATCATCACCATCACCACCATCACCATCACCACCATCATCACCATCATCACCATCATCACCATCATCACCATCACCACCATCATCACCATCATCACCATCACCACCATCACCACTATCACCATCACCACCATCATCACCATCATCACCATCTCTGAGCTGCTGAGGTTGCTGTGCCTGGAATCCCAGCGATGGCAGGAATTCTGTACATCTCACACAGATTTAGAAATGGCATCAACAGAACACTCAGGGCCTTATTCATGAAACAATGAGTCATTCTGGCATTGCACTCCATCCCATCCCAGTCCTTACAGGACTTYTTTATGCACAAATCTGACTCTGCTTCGTGCATCTCACTGAGGAGGGTGGCAGCAGAGTTTCAGCTGGGTGTGGAAATAGAGGGAACTCACTGGTTAAGGGAAAAAAAAGAAGAAAAAAAAAAATCCCTCTAATGATGAAAGTTTCATCTTCCACAAGCATCAAAGCCRTGTGAGCACAGAGAAGCAGAAGAAAATCTGCCATGAGCACTACTGTGAGGATCTTCTTGCAGCCCAGCGAGGCAGAAGAATAAAATATTTCAGAATGCAAGAGCTGAGCAGCAGCTCTGGGCAGGTAATTCCAGTGGTGCTCTACRAGAGGCTTAAAAGCTTCCCTTAATATGCACTTCACAGCTGTGGCAAACTAATGATGGTGCACGACCACAAAATATTTCCCAAATCATTTCCCTAATGACCTAAAGCCTTCAGATGGGCTGGTTGTATTTTGTGTGTGTAATTTAAATGAGGAATTGAGTTGAAAATTCAAGATTAAGCCAGAGCAAGAGCTGTCACCTGTCTGTCRGTGATGCACCTGGATTACAAACAGGGCAGAATGCCTACACAGCAAATCCAGGATGACTTTTGGGTCACTACTGACTTCATCTAGGCAGAGCACATCCAAATATTGGGTTTCTCCACGTTCTAGCAGCTGGAATAGACAGTTTTTAGGGATACACTGATCCCCAGCCTGTGGGAGTCTGAACTGTTGGTAACCTGGGATATGCTACAAAAYACTCTGATTTTTTTAACTGAGAGGTCTCAGCACAAATGGCTGTTTTACCTTCTCTTTGTCCTTCCAACCTCCTTCCTGACTGCTGGCTGCATGGCTGGGATTTCAGGGTGCATGGCTGGGATTTGGGGATGAGTAGCTGGGATTTCAGGGTGCATGGCTGGGATTTTGGGATGAGTAGCTGGGATTTCGGGGTGCATGGCTGGGATTTCAGGATGCATGGTTGGGATTTTAGGATGCATGGCTGGGATGTCAGGATGCATGGTTGGGATTTTAGGATGCATGGCTGGGATGTCAGGATGCATGGTTGGGATTTTAGGATGCATGGCTGGGATGTCAGGATGCATGGTTGGGATTTTAGGATGCATGGCTGGGATTTTGGGGTGCATGGCTGGGATTTCAGGGTGCATGGCTGGGATTTTGGGATGAGTAGCTGGGATTTTAGGATGCATGGCTGGGATTTTGGGGTGCATGGCTGGGATTTCAGGGTGCCTGGCTGGGATTTCTGCAATTCCTGCAAAGCTGGAGCAGAACACCCTTGGAAGTCACTGCTCTTCTGTCAGGTCTGGTTGGGATTAGARAAGAGTCTCAGTTGTTGGGAATTAGGAAGGCAGTGAGACACAACTGCACATGAGGCAAACGAGCTGTCCTTTCACTGGAAACCACTCCAAGACCTCATAATTCCTCAGATATTTGCAGTTTCCTCCATTACACGTGTAACCATCAGTGCCTGGATTTGGTCTTTACCCCTAATAAGTGCCAATAAATTTGGGATCCATCTCACCCCATTTCCTTGGGCGTTCTCTCCCACGCCYTGCCCTCAGGGACAGCTCAGTGCCCTCCCCATCCATGCACASGAGGGAGCACAGGGCTGGAAGTGGATCTGCCATCTCCTCTCCAGGAATTCCCTCCCCAGGCTGTTTCTGCTCCTTCACTCCATGCTCAGGGCCCCAAAGCAAGGAGAAACTTCCCATTTCCCTGGTGCTGGACAAACACTTTCCTGGGAGGTGGTGGGCTGTTTCTTTTTTGCCTTTCTCATGTTCCCTGAAGAGCAGTCTCCATCTCCCTGGCCATCCACGGGCTGAGCTGAATAAAACCAGCCCTGGGAGTGGAACCCAAGGGAAACAGGGAACTTCTGTGCCTCCAGTGCTCCCAGGAGAAACAAACCCAGCCATTAAAGGCAGCACTCAGGGCGAGCCACCTTCCCTCCTCTGCTCCCTCCTCTCCTCTCCTCGTTTGCAGCTCCTGAGCTGCTCCTCTCCTCCTGCAGAAGGTCCATGACTGTAACACTGCCAYGTTCTCCTGGAAATCTCCTTAAATGGCACATGATGGAAGCCATATGATGGGAGCTTAATTACACAGAGGGCATATGGAAGGCATATGACACAGGGACATATGGAAGGCATATGATGGAAGGGCATCCGAGGACATATGATGGGAGTCTAATTAATTGACAATACATCCCTCTCATCAGGGGGAGAGCTGGAATGCTGCTTTGTTCAGAGGGAAAATATGCACATTGAATTATGCTCAACCACTGACCATTCTCCTTTTTTAATTACGGTTCCTCGGGTTTTGGAGCGGGATCCAAAATTGGATCTTTTCATTTACATCTCAGAGCATTAACATAAAGTCGTGTTTGACGGGGTTATTGTTAATAATCACCCTTTTTAAGCCTCCTGAAGTTTTGAGTGTACAGAGCAAATCTGAAATGTTATCACCAAAATAAAAAAGAAGAGCCTGTTCTTATTTGGGATTACTCACAAAGCTGCTCCTAGAGAAAAGTCCCAAACAGGTCAAAAAACCAGCAAAAGAGGAAAAAAAAAGAACCTGTTCTTACTTGGGATTAATCACAAAGCTGCTCCTAAAGAAGTCCCAAACAGGTTAAAAAACCACCAAAAGAAAAAAGAAGAAGAGCCTGTTCATATTTGAAAACAATYACAAAGGTCCTCCTAAAGAAGTCCCAAAGAGGTTAAAAAACCCAACCCTCATGGAAAAACCCCTCTGTGCTGGCCGGGAATCAATGCAGCTGGAAACCTGCACTTCCATGTGCAGAAAGATTTATGGGGGGGAAACAAGGTAGAGCCTAGAAGGTGCCAAGAAGATTCCTCATTCTTTAACTACCTGCATGTGTTTGGGGCATGTGCCTTCCTGAACCACAGAAGCAGCCTTGTGCTCTCCCACATCCTTCCCTTGTCCCGAGGAGCTGCAGAGCTGAAAACCACGGCACTGATACCTGGAACCTCTCTGGAAACAAGATGGGATACAAATCCCAYTAATCCACTCCTGGAATAACTCATGAGGGAGCCCTGAGTAACCCTCACAGCTTCCCTCTGCATTCAGCAAACAGGGATTTGATGATATTCAGGTTTTTAAGGGCCACTTTACCAGAAGAAAACCCCAATTTTCTGGGTTATYTCGTTACCTTGAAACACCACGACCATGTTCACACTTTCAGATTAATTAATGGAATTAACCCAGCGCCTGCTCTTTGTTTTCCTTCACCAACTGAACAGGCTGAGGAAGAGACAGAGCCTCTCATTTCTGGGAAGTGAGAGAACCTTGCCAGAATTAGTCACAGAGAGAGTGAGAGGAGCTGAGTTCAGGTCTGGGCCCTGCCCAAGGGCTGCAGCCACCACCTTCCCCCAGCCCCAGGGGACCCGAGCCCTGAGTGCTGCCAACCCCAAAACCTTCCCTTTCCCAACTTCAGCAGTTCCAGGGGTTTCTCAGGTCTCCAACATTCGGGCAAACAAAACCTCGGATTTCAGGAGCAGCTGGGAAAAGGGGATGTTCCCAATTCTCTGCATTTTAGACCTGTAAAAACCCCTCAGAAATATGGGGGTTTGGTCCCACAACACCTGGGCTGTTCCCCAGCTCCTCCATCCAAACTGCTCTGAGGGAGGAGCAAACCAGCTCTGCTGGATCCATCAACCTTTAAAAYACCCAACCTGAACGTACAAAAACCCCTAAAAATCCCCCTTTTAGCTGGACACATCCATTCCTTGGGAATATCCACTGCTCTCCTGAGGGCTCTGTAGATTCAGGCACTTTCACCAAAACCCTTCACCTGGAAGCATCAGCCTCGTTTAACTCCCAGTGTAAAATTAACTGAGCCAGTCAAAGACTAATGGAAAGGAGGAAAAAAAAATAAAAGTACAGGATATTTTTACCTTTGGAGACTTCTGCTTGCTGACCACTGAAGGCAAGAACACTGAGAGGTTGCCATGGTGCTTTTTGGGGAATGTTAACACCACGCTGCTGCTCCAGGGCTAATGAAGGAAGACAAACATCACTGGGTTCGCTCAAAAACTCAGCACCAGCAGGTAGAAAAACGCTTATAAAACGAACATTTTGGTAATTCTAAAGAGGCAGGAGGGAATAAAAAAAGATTTTTTCGGCTTGTCTTACCTGCTCTTTCCTGTTCCATGTGTCCAGAGCAAAGAGTGCTGAGGATTTTTGGTCGCTGCTGACGCCGGCGTGTGCAAGACCCAAGGAAAGCTAGGAGGTTGTACAGTTATCTCCCTTGGTGTAATTCTAAACTATACAACCTACTACCTCAACCTGGATGCATGCAGTCAAAAAGTCATAATCTCAGGGGCTTCTAGTTACCAAAAAAATTTAAAAAAAAAAAAAAAAAGGCCTCCAAATGCTCAGTGGTTTAATTTAGAGGGAGGGAAGTGCTGGGGGGAAAGGCACCAACCCCCAAATTCAGCCCCCCACCGTGGGAATGTGATAGAACACAACGAGCCAGGGTTATTCCTGCTGGATTTGGACAAGATCACGGAGCTTTTCACACAGGATGGATTTTCTCCACTGGCCAAAATAACTGGCCAGCAGATTCAGAACATACACAGACATCATTTGGGTTTTTTAAAGCATTTAAAGAAGGCTTAGGGTGAAATTGGTCCTGCCACGTCTTTTCCTTTCCAAACACCCCACGCTGACCTCGGCCACGTGCCTTGGCTCCTGGGTGCCTGAAGGATGTGCAGGAAAGGGGTTGGGAGAGAGCTGCAGGAGGGGCAGGAACCCTGAGGTGAATCTGACCCTTGCACCAAAGGGCTCGAAGRAAAATCCTGGAAAATCACCAGCCAGGCTCCCTCAGCAGCCAGCCMCGTTCCCTTCTGCAGACACACGTCTTCCACTTGTGCCAATTCCCAGCCAAGCCCCAAACAAGCAGGATGTCATCCTTGTGACTCACTCCAGCACCCACCAAGGCAGCACTTAAAGCACCAGGCTGCCTGCTTTATTATTATTATTATTATTATTATTATTATTATTATTATTATTATTATTATCATTATTATCATTATTATCATTATTATCATCATTATCATCATTATCATCCCCAAATGAGCTACCAATATCGCCCCCAGGGCTGGGATGCTGCCCCTCAGGTGACTCCAGCCCCTGGCACAGCAGCTCCCACAGTGCTGGAAGGGGATCCCAAGGGATCCAAACCCCAGGAATGAGTGCTGAGCTCTGCTGAGCTCACGTGCTGCTCAGTTTTCCCAGGATAAAAGCAGATGTTGATGGTGGGAAAGGCTCTGCCCTGCCTTTACACCCCAAGGCTGGCAGGAGACAAAGGGGGAAGGTGGGAAACAGCAGCACTGCTCAGAATTCAGCCTGCAACAGCAGGAGGACAGGCTGGGAGAAAATGCCAAATAATCTTCCTGTGATGTGAGAGTGCCCATGATGTCGGTGGTATCCCAATTTCTAATGGCTCCATATTCGGTAAAGTTTACTCTGACCMGAGAGGAAATCCAGCATATTTCAGTTACAGAGCACAGCCACTGTTAACTGTGTGATTAGTYAGAGCAGCTAGCACAGCTCTGGATGAGGAATTCCTGGCCCTGTACTTCCAGCAGAGCTTTATCCCAGTCCAAAAGCATCCTGGGCCCAACTCCTCGGTGCAACATCATCATTTCTGTGCACTGCACACCTCTTCTCCATGAAATCCAGTTATTTAACTCAAGTAGTTTGATGGGAGTGAACCCGTGTGCTGAGTTAGGCTGATGGAAAATCCCAAATCCTGCAGACAAATTCCCACTCGGACTTCCCAAAACAACTAAAGCAYTTCAGCATCACACAGCTAAACCACTCCTTCTCTACAATTTATCCCTGCAAGTATTCTTCTGCATTTCAATCTTGCAATAGCTAACATCCCATAACTGAAAATGTATAAATTATTACCTGTATCTGATCAGTGTAATGAGCAGGTGCTGTTAACACTGAGACTTGCACAGGCACCCCTTGCACACCAGGTATTTTAAGCAGAGCTGAGCAAAACCACAAAAACTCTCCAATAATTTGCTCTAAAGTGGAAGGTAGAGAGAGGTAGAGAGTTTTGTTCCATTTGTGTACTCAGCAAAGGTCTTTTCATGGATAAATTACAAYAATTAATTCCTTACTTTAGATTCAAGCCAAAATAACCTGAATTTTTCTCAGGTTGGCCAATGCTAATGACTCCCTACCCCTCCTTGCTGCTCTTCCACCTTCACAAAGACACTCCCAGAACTTTTCTAAACCATAAAAATTTCTGCCCCAGGGTTTGACACCTAACTCACCCTCTGGGGTCAACTTTTAGGCTCCTCCCCATCCTGCTGCACAAATTATCCTGGCAAATTTCCCCCCATTGATGGCTCCATCACTCACTACAGAGGTTTTGTTCCCTCAAAGCTTGGGACAGCTGAAAATGTATCTGCATCCCAGAGGAACTGTCATTTCCAGCAGGAATAAAAATTTCCAGGCATTCGAGTCGTGCTCTCACTCAGAATATCTGCTGGCAGTAATGGCAGGAAASAGAGAGTTTAGGGATTGAGATAAAATATGGAAATAAAAATTAAAATTGAGTAAAGTATAAGAACAGGGTCTGTTTTTGGACCATCACTGTGTCCCCTCTCTGTGCTGGGGAACTCCCTGGGAGCAGAGCAGAGACTGGTGTCACAGCATTGTGACACTCCCTCTGGTGACACCCAGCTCCTGTTTGTTTCTCCGGTGATTTTTTGTCAATTACGTCTTTACCCAATTAGCAGGATCACACCTAATTACGCAATTAGGGGACTCTGTGATCTAAGGACCGTTATCCATGTCAGGGGTTCCTGTGGAACGTGGGGCTCTGTGTCCCCAAATCAGCTCCTGGGGCCCTTCTGTCTGGGAGCCCTTTCAGGCCTCCTGCTGGTCCAGAATCCCAGAAATGATTTCACACTTCTGGGGACAAAAGGGAATCTCTGGCCCAGCCCAGACTCATTTTAAAGCCGCAGTGTAATTAAAAAATTGTGTCTTTCCACTGCAACTCTCTGATTCCTGAAGGAAACGTGACTCCAGCTGCTGTCCTGCCACAGAAACACTGGGATTCTCATCCAGGGAATATTTACGGTCAAAAAGACAGAGAAATGTCACTGGAGCTCAGGATTCCCAGCCCTGTGACCTCAGGAGACACAGTCCCAGCTTTAGGCTGGACTGGGAGGTTTTCACCCATCCCTGGTTTTATTGCCTGGTCCTTTCCCAGGCTTCAGGTGGGAGAAAACATCACAAACCTGCTTCCCCATCCCACATTTCCTCTTATCCCAAGAGGGAGGTGAGGATCCCAACCCAGAGCTGATTTTTGGGAACTGCCTGGTTGGAATATCCCATTCTTTTCCAGCACCCTGCAGTGTAAAGCAGCAATTCAGTCACACAGAAAATCAGGGGTGCAGAGGGCAGAATATTCCCAAAAAATGACATCAAACTGTTCCTCATGCACTAACCCCCTGCACTAAATCACATTTTACAGAATTTACAGACCCACTGACTCCAAACAGGAGCCCAGCAATGGACACTCACTACAGATGCTCAGGGGAGCTGAATTTTGTCTCAGTGTCATCAGGGAAACCATCAGCTGAGGTTTGGCTCTCAATCTGTTGGGCTGTGAAGAAGGAGGAACYCACGTTCCCTCTCAGATCCCAGGCAGGGCTGGGCAAGGGGAGGGTGGGAAAGCAGAAAACACTCCYGAAGCAAATGCATTTCCTTAAGTCATTGAGCAAAAAATAAACACAAACCCCCCAAATGCCGTGGTTCCAGCTGGAGGGCTGAGACCCCTTGTGCCAAATTTCACTGATCTTTTCTTTTCTTTTTCTCTTTTTTCAGCTGATTTTCATAAACCTCAGACAGGAGAGGGTTTCACACTGGAAATGCTGACCTGGTTCCTGCTGGTCACCTCAGACCTCCTATTTGGCACAATTTCATTAGAAGTTGGTTGTAATGAGGAACCTCAAGAGGTTCCAAGGTTTGCCCCAGCTCAGAAAACTCCCCTAGAAGTCTGGCAAACACTGAAAAGGGCAGGAAGTCCAAGAGGCTGCAAATTTGGGGAAAAAGCCTCACTGGGGCTCAGCTGAAATCCAGAGCAAGTCAGTATTTTGAAAGCTCTCCAAAATTTTTCAACACAGGACAAAAACCGTGCCTCAGCTTTCAGCCAGGGTTGCAGCAATCCGAAGGTTTGCTCAATTTTACATTTCAACTCTGGGCCTTTCCAGGGGAAGGGTCACCAGGCTCTCACTCCTGAACCAAACGTGGATTTTGAGAGGAGCTGGAGCATCAGCCCTGGGTGACACAACAAAACCCAACAAGACTGAACAAAACCCAACGGAACAAAACTCAACAAACCCCAACAAAACYCAACAAAACCCAACAAAACCCAACAAAACCAAGACCTCAACACCCTGTGCTGGATCTCAGGGGGGAAGGTGGCACAAGTACTAAGTGCTGATGACTCCAAACGAGCCCAAAGCTTTTTTGGGGGATTTTTTGGCTTATCCCAGGCCTGCTCTGTGACTGAAACCCAGCAGAGCCTGGTCTAGACCTGCAGCCAAGGCTGGTTTCACCCACGTGCTGAAAAATGAAGGGACTGACAGGAGGCTGAACCAAAACCTGGTGCCACTCCCAGGGGGGATTGTTGGGGCTGGATCTCACCATGAACCTGCAGAAATACCAGCAGAGGGTCCCAGCCCAGCCCAGGGAATGCCACTCCTGCAATGCTCCCAAGCCACGGAGCACTCCTGGCTCAAGGGCAGGTCCCTCCCCTAGAAATCCTCTCCTCATTTCCTCCCTTACTGATTAGAAGCAAATAAACAAAAAGAGAGGGAGGAGGGCAGGGGGAAAAAAGAAAAATCAGATTACTGAAATAACCAGAATCCTGAAATTTATCTGCCTTTTAAGAGTTTAACCAGATTTGATTATCTGAATAAGAGTATTTGGATACGGTTCAAATTCCAGGGAACACAATTCCATTCTGCTTATCACCAATCCCATTTGCCACTGCATATGGTTGTTCTAATTACCCSAGTGCTATTGTGTGCTCCTCTGCCGACAAGGGCTCCCCGTGCTCCTCCCCGGGCTGCCACAGGAGGGGACACACAAATCAATTCCCTTTGCAGCCCTCGGTGGGCACCAGGAGACATCCCTGTCTGCAGGAGCCCTCACAGGTGCTCCCAGGCAGCAACGGGAGGGAGAAGGGCTGGTGACATTTGGAGGGAGAGAAAAGGAGATTTGCCAAATATTAAAATTTAAAATAAAATAAAATAAAATAAAATAAAAAGGGAGGTTTGGGAAAGCTTTTCATCCTCAGTGAAGAACTTCTGCTGCTTTCAAAGGAAACCAGCCCAGCAAAACCTCCCGAGGTGCAGCCACACAGGAGGGGTTTGGGTTTTTACCTCTAAAGCACTCTGCCCATTTCCAGAGAAAGGAGCTGCACTAATGAAGGGACTGATTTCTGCAGATTTGGGACATTCTGGGGTAATTCCTAYGTCCAGCAGCTCTGCTTTGATCCCTTCCATGCCCTAAAGTCCCCCTGCAGCCCCCACAGGTGGGCGAAGGGCTCTGAGCCTCGGCAGCTCCGTGGGCACCAGGGACAGAGGAAGGGAGCTCTGAGCACCTGGATCAAAGCTGCTGCACAAATGCAACCTCCTCACCCACAATGTCAGGGGGAAATAATAATAATAATAATAATAATAATAATAATAATAATAATAATAATAATAATAATAATAATAATAATAATAATAATAATCCCTTGTAAGAAACGCACAGGTAAAAGCTGCACAGACTCCAGTTATTCTCCTCCACCCTAAAAGGGAGACACATTTCAAGGTTCTTCAAATCATTTTGTCCGACTCCAGTTTCACTGGAGAACTAAATGCAGTGCACTGGAACACCAGCAGCAGCAAAGAGACACAAACTAAGGCTGGGAACACAAGGCAGAGCTTCTCAAAAGGCTGGAAAACAAAGGGRCAGGGGCAGAAAATGGGAGGCTGCAGCTGAAAAAAGAACAGGGGGGGCAGTTTAACGAGAGAAAAAACGGAAATGTTTTAAAATGAGTTTAAAACTCAGGGAGAGCAGGTTTTGTTGAGTCTGTTGGGTACCCTGAGCTCAGGGAMGCTGTGCTGCCCTCCTTGGCATCCTCCCTGCACAAATCCAGACCCTGCAAGAGCATTCCCTGAACTGTCCCGGAAAGCTGAGGCCACAACACCCCCGAAGTCACCCCAGAACACCCAGGAGAAATCAGCCAACGTGCTCAGCCTCAGAAAGAGCTCCCTGCTCCTCCTCCGGCAGCTGGGGGCCTGCAGCTCACCCCACTTCTGCTCCCACTTCTCTCCAGTTTCCTTTCTGAGCTCCCAGCTGTGTTTAGACCAAGCCTCTCACCAAAAGGAGGTGGGAAAAAAAAATTCGGATATTGATTAGCAGGTCCCAACACACTCAGAAAGAAACTGCTCTAAAATATTTTACAGAGAAGAAAATGAAAAATCTGCTTCTTCTTTCCTCTTTTATGGTTYGAGTATTGATTTCCTAATCAAAAAAAACTACCAACCCAACTGGTGGGATGGTGGGAGCTCATTTTGGGACGTATCTGACCCAATTCCCCTGCCAGGGCTGYTCTGGCACTCTCCAAGCAAAGGCACCTGAAGTGCCAGAACATCCAGGACAAACCCCAGGCTTTTCTCAGCCCCTTCTACCACAGATGGCTCTGCAGAGGAGAGACCACCCTACAGAAATAGGGATTGTTTTGGGTTTTCCCAGCCCATTTCTCCCTGGAGCTCAGACCAACCAGCCCATGATTCCCTCAGAGGAGCACGAGGGGATCCAACACTATCAACAGTCACAGCACTAAAAACCAACCCCAAACCAGCCCAGATCATTCACAGATCTTCTGGAAAAAACATTTTTTTTACTGTCACAATCTCCTCCTGCTTCCATGGCCCTGCTCATCCCACCATGGATGGAAGGACTCCAAAATCCCAAAGGAGAGCCTGACTCCAGCTCCCTGCTCTGGGTCAAACCCCAGCACAGAACAGTCCAGGAGCCAAAGTTCTGCTGGAAACGACTCATCAGCTTTAATTCCYTGATTTCCCATCCAAACTTTTGGGGAATATTGAAGACCAGCTTTTATACCCAACTTTACAACACACAGGATACCAAAATGCAATTTTTTCCCCYTTTTTTTTTAAACCCAGTTTCAGCTCACAGGGAGAAAGAAGTTGGACTTCTCTGACTTCATTTTAATATAATAAATAGAAAACTTCTATAATAAATAGGAAACACAAAGAAAACCCTGGAAATTCAGCCATGGGGGGGGAATCTTTTGGCCTACAGCAGCATGTCAAAGCAGCCAAGTTCAAACCCAGAGAAATTCAAAAGTGGAAATGCAGAGCAAATCTTGGGTGGAATTAACACTGACAGCGGCTGGAAAGAAACAGTCAGACTTTATTTTGAGTTTACAGCCTAATTATTTTCATATAGAATCTGTACATTGGGGTTTGAAAAAAACGACTTCTCCAAGAATAATTGTTCCACTCTCCCAACTTCAAAGGTTCCTTTCCCAGAGCAGGCCTTGCCCTGCCTGCCTCCACAGCTTTTTCCTTGCCCTGCCGCTTCTTTTGGACTTTCCAGCACGGTTATTTTCTCTTAAAAACTATTTGAAAAGATACAAACACCATGAAATTGGGAGGAATGGGATTCCATAATAAACTGATTTTTGAGAGAGGAGTTGGAGGGCCAAGCCCCTCCCGTGTCAGAGCAGGGATCCCAAATTCCTGGATGTAAAGGAGGAGAAGTGATTGTCTCTCTCACAAATAAGCCAGGCAAGAACAGCTCCAGTTACTTTATGTACAAAATGATTTTATCTGTTTCAGAACTGACACATCCCCACCAGCAGAGCAGGGCAGGACACGGGCTGGGACTGAATTTCTGCAGCCTGATGTCAAACCAAGTCCCCCCATCCCCTTTTTCCTCAGCACCAAACCAGGCACACAAACCCTTGGCACCAGGGGATTTCACCACGGAAAGCTGAGCTGGTCACTGCAGGGCGAGATTCGCAGCCCCACTTTTACATTCCTCTAAATAAATAAAATAAAATTAAAAAAATAATAATAAAAGAGAGAGGAGGGGGGAGAAAAAAAGGAGGAAAGAGGGAGGAATGTTTGGAGGTGAAGTGCAGCAGCACCCCGGGGTGCACGTGCCAGCCAGCCACAGACCTATAGATACAAGCTTGTGTGGAATATGAGCACAAGTTCGGATCTACGGGTTTGTGGCAGCAGGCAGGGATTCCAGGCAGGATTCCTGCTGCCACTGCCAGGCCCTGGGGGTCACCTCCGGGAGAAAGGAAAGAGGAGAAACCTTCCTGCGAAGGGAATTCCGGAGTTTTAGCCGGCAGGAGCCTCGGTTCCCTCAGCACCTTGAGGCCCCTCCCTGCAGGGCAGGGGCAGAGGGGGTTATTGATTTTGTCAAGCCACAGGTTCCTGCATTGCCATGGGGGCCTTAAGAAAATCAGCAAAATAAAATAAAATAAAATAAAACCAAAAATTTTCAACCAACCAAAATAAAGCTGGTCTGTGTTTCCTCCTGGCTTTGCTGGACAGAATTTCTGGTGATTCCACAGTGCTGAGGTTAACAGGAACYGAATTAACAAGCAGCATTGGAAGTATATCACTGACACGGGGTAGGAAATCATCCAACARCAAAATTTTGGGATAGAAACAGAATTCCAATACACAGCCATTCCCTCCACCCTGCAAAGAGCTGTTTCCATTCYGGGAGCCTGGCTGAAGCAGGCAGAGCTGCGTGAGAGGTGTTTTAACTTTCACAGAAGTCATTACTGGGCTGGGGTTCTACTTGAATTCTATTTTTAAAGGCAAAAAACAAAACCCCTGTCACTCTGCTAACCAAGCTGGACATTCCCTCTGACCCCAGCTCTGCACTTCTTCCACACAGACAACTACAAAAGTTCTTTAGAATTTTTTCTAATAGAGCTCCAAAAGCAAAGTTTTGCCACGGCAAGCAGGAGCCGTCCCCTCCTTCCCTGAGGCTTCCAAGTTTTCTTTCCTGCAGAAGGAATATTTCCCATTTTACTGCTGGGGACTCAGGCTGGAGAGCAGCCTGGCTGTGAGAAAATCTCTGAGAYCAACTCTGGCTCAAAGTGTCACCAATTTCTCACTCCTCTTCCTTCAGGAGATGAACCATATCAGTGCAAGTTAATATTATCCCCTGTAAAATCAAACAGGCACCATTTGGAAAGGAATTTTTCTATTTGGATGCTGTTAGAAAATTCTCCCTCTATTTTTTTTTTAATTTTATTTTTTTTTTGGTGCAGGTTCTTAAAATAAATCACTTCAACCTTTCCAGCCTGGTAAATATGCAATTATAAAACACAATTTTCCTTTATTTGGAATTCGCTGGGTGGCAAGAAACTCCTGTTACAGACGTTAAACTTTCACCATCTGCCCAAAGGTTATCTAAATTCATCCTCCAAGTTTAGATTCCTACGCTGACACTCACCTTAAAAGCGTCCAGCTTTTCCCCAAAGTTTTCAGCAGGCAAAAGAATTCGTGCTTGGAGCATCTCTGAAAATCCGGGACGGCTTTTCCTGGTGGGATTTTGGGCTGGAGGGGACAGCTCTGTCCCTGCCGTGGTCAAGGCTGGAGCAGGGAGCACACACAGATCGTGCCCTCCTTGGGAACAGAGCTGCAAATGGAACACAACAAATGTTACCCGGCCAAAAATAACCCCAAGCCTCCGTTACAAAGCTCATTTATTGCAGGGAACCTGAGGTTAAAATCCAGGTTGTCCAGCAGGGCCTGAAAGTACAGCAGTAGGGGTCAGTTGTTGCTGGGATTTCTTCTTGGGGCAGGGAATTTTGGCCTCACTCTGTGTTGTGCAAAACAGCATCAGGCAGAATGTTTGCTTTATATTCAGTATATTCATTTTAACCCTAATGCTCTTTCCATTCAGTTTTGTGCGTGAAGTGAGCTGATCTGAATGGCTCTGGCAGAAAAATACCTGATTTTTTTTTCATCTGAGATGATCTCACTGAAATACCCAAGGCAGGGGGGTGGTGACATTTTCCTCACTTGATCTATTTCCAAAACTTTTGGGTTTTTTTTCCTTTCCCAGTAATTCCTGGGCTAACCTTTCCCTGGGATAGGTTAAATCCACSAAGCTGTAAAATTCGGGTGGCTTTTGCACAGGACACGTGTCCCCAGCTCTGCCCAGAGGGAACACCCAGAGCCAAACCTCAGCCAGACCTTCGAGGAGCCCAGCACAGGCTCCAGAAAAACCGGGATTTGTTGGGAAAAAACCATCCTTTTTTCCCTGCCTAAAGCRGGGCTGATCCCGGCTGCACCTCCCACTCCCCACCTGATTGGCTTTTCCWGCACAAAAGGGAAGAAGGAGATTTGGGATCCATCACCAGAGCTTCGCTCAGAGGGGGAAACACGGGAGGAAAAGGGGGAAAAGCAGCGAGAGGAACCCCTGGAAAAGCCCCAGATAAATCCCCACCCCAGATGTGATCGTGGCCCTGGGCMCTGCTGAGAGCCCTGCAGGGACAGGGCACAGGGAGGGCATCCCATGGCACCCGGGGCTGGAAGTCACAAACACCCAGGAACCAACCTGCTCCTTCTGGAAAACAAACTCCTGGACAAGCTTTAACCAACCTGCTCCTTCTGGAAAACAAACTCCTGGACAAGCTTTAACCAACCTGCTCCTTCTGGAAAACAAACTCCTGGACAAGCTTTAAGACAGCAGATTGATGCAGCAGCAAACCAATGGTTTTGTTTGTTGAAAAAATGCAGATTTTTAATTTTTTTTTTTTTTTTGAATGAGTGCTGCTTTTTAAACAGGAATTTCACTTGTATCCAATACATCCAGGGGGATTGAAAGACAGCCAGGGATTTGCCCAGATGTGGGGTTGGAAATGTTTCCCCCCACTGATTAATCACAGAGCTATTGTACCTTGTGAAAACCTGAYGAACATACACACACAGTGGCAGAAAATCCATCACAGGCAAACAAATCAATCAGCATCAGCCTGTACTTGCCTCGAATGCCAAGACTACAAATAAAAAGTTTCAACCTGTACATGAAGGTATTTATATTTAGGTTTTTGATATTCCTTACACTGAGCCCACTTTGCCTCGTTATTAATTTTACAATATCAGTGATCACAGGATCAACAAGGTTTTGGTACGTGGGACAGCATAAAATACAGGATGTTTTTGTCAGTAACAACCCAATACAAAGCTGGTATTTTAGAGATTTATAGCCAAGGGGATATAGAGGGAAATATGGAGAAATAAAATCCCTAAGGACCTAATGTTGGGGTTTGATCTGTGGGTGGTTTTCTTGCAAACCACAAAGCAGAAATGTCCAGGAGAATGGATCACTACGGAATGCATTGTGTGCCTGAGCAAAAAGCCCTCTGCAGCCATTTCATCCTCTGCCTCGAAATCCAGGCAAATAAGAAACACAATTGTGAAATAATTCCCATTCTCTCTCCTCCCCAGTTTTAACCCCAATGTAATTAGGCCTATAAATATAWATATATAGATAGATACACACACATGCACTCTATCCTAGCTTTAAAGAGCAAGTCTTCAGGGGTTTCTGTGCTTGAAATAGTTTTAAGGAATTAGGAGGAAAAGGGAGATACTGACTGGGAATCCAAATTACCTCAGCAGCAGCAGCAGCAGCAGCAGCATTCTGCAGGATTTCCTATGGAAGGTGCGCTGCCATATTGCTAGGCCCAACTCCTCGGGAACGTACTCTGGAAGACAAAACGTTTATGGATATTTTCATGGCATATTTTCAAGGAATGGATGCTGCTTTCCTACAGCCAGAGGCTACAGCTTCAGCTGCAACAGGAACAGCCAGGCTCCTACRAGAGAAATTAACTCCCCCCTCCCAATATCCTAATTTTTAAATTTTTTTGGACCATTATTTCCCATGTTCCACCTTGGATCGACCCACTCGTGCTCTCCCCTCTGCGAGAGGGGCGAAACCCGTGGAGATAAAACACTCCTTGGAACACGACCACACTCCACGAGTCTGCCAGTCCTGCTTCCCACCAAAACCATCCAGGGAAATAAAGAACCGGGGAGGAAAACGCCTTCCCTGGCAGTCAGCAACACGCCCCGACTCCTGAACGGGATCACTTCTCATCTCCAGACCCTCATCCCAAAACGTCCAGCTGGAGCCAGCAGAATCAGAGAGGAGCCCCGTTACCTGCTCGGGAGGAGGTTCACCAGGGAAGCTTTTTTTCAGCTTGTTGACTCTTTTACCAGTGACACGAGGAATAATTATTCCTCTGTGCCGACGCGATTGTTAAGAAGAGGAGAAGGCCCGGCCTGTGGTGGCTCCGTGGATGCTATTCTCTTTGCACCACAGCAGGATTCTTGGCTGCCACTCCGAGCTGCTTTCACTTGCCAAGTTTTTAAGATGCCGGTTTTGCCTTTCATTTTATTGTTCCTTTCGCAACGTTAAAGAGCGACTTAAAAAAAAAAAAAAAATCGACCAAAAAAAAAGAAAAAGAAAATAAAAGAAAACCAACCCATGCACAGCTGCTACCGGGGAAGGGGGGGAATTATTTGAATTTTGCACAAGAATGGAGATGAGGAAGGAGAGCGCTGTGATGTAACYACAACGACACCCACAGAAATATTCCCAATATTGGGGGGGACGGGCCGGCTCCCGAGACCAGGGGAGAATAAAACCTGACAGCAGCCAGAGCCACCAGCCCCCACGGCAGAGTGGAGGTGGGTATTCCTGCCCCCTCCCAGCACCAACACCTCGATTTTTAATCCACTTCAGGCTGTTCCTCCCACTGAGGATTCCATCCAGGGGTGCAGGGATGCTGGGCTTGGGGAGCAGCCTCCTGACAAAAGGATTCCCCAGCCCAGCCCACCCTGTTCCCGTGATGGGATTCACCCATTCCCAAACATCCCGGCCTCTCCTGGATGCAAAGCCACCAGGAAGGAGCTCCACGGAAACACCTCCCGTCCCAACTCCCTGCAGGATTCTCCTCCAAACACATTCCTTCAGCAGAAGCCACTGAATTACATTTTTAATTTTTTTTTTAATAATTCGTCAAGAGATCAATTTAAATTTTTTTCCTAATTTTTTCCCTGTCTTCAAAATTTTTTTAAAAAATTTATTTAGATTTTTAATATTTTTAATTTTTTTAAAGTATTATTATTCCTTAAATCCCCAAATTCACCACCAAGGAGTTGATTTATTTCATTTTCCTTGACGTAGCAACAGAACTCCCGGGAGCGGTGCCAAGGCTCGAGCGCGTTTGAACGAACAAACAGCGACAACGACGAATAAAAAACGCTGTTTGTGATCCTTCCTCGGGCTGGGATATTGGAAACACGATGGGGGTCACGCTCTGTGTACACCACCAAGTGCGAGATAATGGAACCCTGAGCACCACTTGGAGCTGCAGATGTTGGAGGGACACAACTCCAGCTGTGGGCAGGGAAAGTCCCCGCTCGGGGCTCCCTGTGCAGCTCCTTTTCCCGGGACAGAGGTGCCCTTTAATCCCAAACTGAGCAGTTCCCAAGTCACAAACAGCCCTGCCACAGCTGCTGGCCGTGCCCGGCCCCACGGCAGGAGCAGACCGAAGCCACCCCACAATTCCACATTTGAAGGGCGAACCCAGATCTCGGCTCCAGACCGAGTCTCTGTGCAAACCCCACCGAGCTCCAACAAAAAGCAGCGTGGATTAATAAAGGGGGGGAAAGGAAAAACAGAAGCTTTGTTCTGAAGTGGAAGCAGAAGATGTGAAATTTSAAAATCAGATGGCTCGGGCTGTGATTTCTTTCATTTAAATGAATTGATCTGTTGCTAAACTGCTGCTCCGGTGCCAAGAAACTTTTAACTCCTTCGGCTCAAAGCGTTTCRCCGTTTCCTCTCTCTCCTCCCAAGCAGGCAGCGACTAAATCGAGASGGGAGAAGCGAAAAAAGGGAGTGGGGAATAAAAAACAAATCTGATTTTAAAGGATGAGGGGGATGGAACCCACGGGCAGAGCACAAAGAGTCCCGGGGCTTTGGGAGAACTSCTGCAGGACAAACAGCCAGGGCCCGGCTCCTGAACCTTGGAGAGGACCCAGAAGGGCCTTGGGGCTCCACAGCTGCACCTCCAGCAGSAACTCCGGGCTGAAGCCACCACCAGCAGCAAGGAAAACCCCAAATCCCTGAAATCCCTGAGCTGATCCACGGCAGGCTTCACTCACCGGGAATGCCAAAGCATCTCCACCAGAACCCCCTTCCCTACACGTGTCAAAGAGAACAACAGCAGCAAAAAAAATCTCAAAACCAGCCCTAAAAAAATAGCTGCTGTGGTAAAAAATTGGGTGAAAGTTCCTACTGCTTTTCCTTTTGGTTT
>QVAJ01000279.1:312280-323799 GCA_003546035.1 Mixornis gularis | reverse complement strand
CCTGACAAAATCCCCGTTCCCTGGCAGATGTGTGAACCCCTGGCAGATGTGTGAACCCCTGGCAGATGTGTGAACCCCTGCCAGACTGAACAGTGTCCGTCCCACTCTGCCCCAGACACTGGGGGGGCTCGCTGTCCCAGCACGGGGGGGTCATGGATCCACACCAAACTGCCTCTTCTCCCTCTCCCCTCCAGGGCCTGTTCCCAAAGCGGACACTTGGATGTCATATTGTCACCTTCCACTTTTAGGAAGGGGCAAGATCAAACCAAAGGCTGAGCTATTTGTGCCTGGTGCCTGCTGACCTTGTCTGGGACAGGATTAAACTTGGTGGGGTTTTCTTTTTTTTTATTTTTTGTTTTGCTGTTGCTTGCTTTGGGTGCAGGAAATCCATCTCTATCTTTAAGCCCTCCTTCCCTCTCCTCCTCATCTCAAATCCTCTCCTGCTGGTGGACAGCTCCGTGGGATCATCCAACACCTGCTTTTSCTGCTCCTTTTGTGCCCTGCACTGGGGGGGGTGAGGATTCCCCTCCTCACACGGAGGAATCCAGGAATTGACAAAACCAACAGCAGCGCTCGTGGGAAAGGCCAATTCCACGGGCTGTGCCTTGGAGCATCATCCCACCTTCAGCTCCCAAGGAAAAGTCTTCCCGTGGCAGGGGCTGGAATGAGGCCAAGACCATTCTGGGATTCTCTGGGTGAGGGATTGTCCTGAAGGCAGCACATTCCACCACAGGAACCCACAGTTCCCTAAGGAGCATCATCTTTGATTTCTACCCAGGACMAAAGCACAGGAGAGGGAATTCCTTGTGCTCAGCCCCAGAGGGTCCCCTGTGGATGTCACCCYGGCCAGGAGAAGTATTCCATGAGTTGGGATCAACGTTTGACTCACCTGACTGCTTGTCTTGCTTTAGGAGAAACCACCTAAAAGAAAAATACCAAATCAACGAGTTAAAACTGTTCATTTGAGATTTGGCTTTTGCCCTAGCAGTTAAGGGAAAAAGCAGAAATCATCACAAAATCCTGATTTTTGAGGGTTTCTCTGAGTTAAGCGAAAGCACACAAAATAAACATCCCCCTTTCCTCAGCTTGCTCAGCTCCTTTGTACAGGCTGGTGTTTCTGTCCCAAACCCAAAAACGTGGGGTTGAGGCACCTGCCTTGAGGTCCACACACCTGGAAACAGCTGGAATGAGGTTTAAGGGGTTGTTGAAGGAGGTTTTCACTTCCACAGCAGAGCCAGGAGAAGGAATCAAGCCACGGCTCCTCATGTCCATGAAGAACCAGSGATTTTAACTTAAACCCAGTGCAACTGGTACCTCAGCAAACRCTGAGCTGGCCTGGGGCTGCCCACACACCCCTGTCCCTGGGGGAGCTGCCTGCAGACCTTCCAGCAGCCCAGGGGAGCAGGGAAAACATCCCTTGCCTTTGCCCCTGGCCAGCCACCTGCAGGTCTCCTTGGAAAGCCTCTCCCTGCACAGCAGAAACCTCCAGCTCTGCTGGGGCTGGCTCGGCCCTTCCTCCCCCCAGAAAAGCCCCGAGCCCTGAGCAGCCCCAAAAAGGACCCCTGGGCAAAGCTCCCGACTGCACCGAGTGCTGAAAGGCACCACCATGGAGAGAGAGCTGAGAAGGAGCAAGAAAAATCACTGTGAAGTGACAGGGAGGAGGTTTAGTTGGGATTTTGGGGAGGAATTGTCCCCTGGCAGGGTGGGCAGGCCCTGGCACAGGGTGCCCAGAGCAGCTGTGGCTGCCCCTGGATCCCTGGAATGTCCCAGGCCAGGYTGGATATTGGGCTTGGAGCAGCCTGGGACGGTGGGAGGTGTCCCTGGTGGAATGGGATGAGCTTTAAGATCCTTTCCAACCCAAACCATTCCACAATTCTCTGATGAAAAGCAGAAGAGGCAGAAAGACGCCAAACCCCCCTGCAGGTGCAGCACCAGGTGCTTTCTGCACTTTCCACATTCAGGCCCTGAGGTTTTCACAGGAATTTCTGCTGCTGAGTTTGACTGTGAGTGGGGCTACATTTTTGTTTTGGTTGCCAATTGGAAGCCACTATTTTTATCCACAAGTCCCCCAAAGCATCTGTTTCCCTGGAGCTATTTAAGATTTCCTTTTATAAGAACCTACTTAGAGGTGTATCATTATTTTTAAACGTTACTCTGTGCAGCCACGCTCCCATTTTATCATCATTACAAGTGTCATTATCCCTGCATTTGAACTGGGTAATTTAAAGGAGAGATAAAATCCTTGCAGGGGGGGCTGGGAGTTGCTTCCCCTCCAGCAAATATTTTGGGATAACACCTGGCACACAGAGCAAGATGGTGCATCCCAAAGAAAGGAAAAGAAATCCCAAGTTATCTACGGAAAAAAAAATGTTTGGAAGCATCCACAGAGTAGACAAATGCCCAGAAAAAAAGGAGAAAACCCCACTTAAGTGTTCCTGTAATGTGATGGGAATGAAGCTCAGGTCATTGAATTTCGGGAGCCTTTTCCCTCCTGCAGTTTCCCTYATGGATCCACTTTGCTGCTGCTGGCCATGGGGGGGTTTATTGCCCCATCACCAAGGAAATGAGATTTTTCTCCAATCTCTTTCTACAGCAGGAAAAACACACCTTTTTTTGTTCCAGGTACCACAATTTGGGCAAAGAAGGACAAGACCCAAATTCTCCAGCTCCGGGTTCAACCTGAGGCAGAGCAGGAAGGATGCCTGGAACTGCCAACACTCAGATGTGCCACAAAACACCACCAGGATATGCACAATTTCCATTCCTGACAAGCAGCAGCTCAAATCTGACCTAAGGCTGCAGATATTTGCCATAAAAGCTGACTCACTGTCCCAGAGCAGGTTAAATGCATCCAGTGGTGAAGAGAATCACTTCTTATGAATGGTTTGGATTAAATTTTTCACACCTGTCAAGGCTTTCTAGCAAGAAATTTTGACCTCTACGTGCCCTGTTCTAGAAATCCCACAGAGAAAAGGAAATCTACCTTCTTCCAGCTTGAAATTAAAGCTGTGATAAMGGAACCAAAAGCAAATTTTAACACCAAAACAGGGCAGCTGATCCCGTAAACTCTTCTAGACACACAGACCTTCAAAAACAAATTCATYTAGCAGCAAATAAGATGTTGACACACCTAAAGAAAGAGCCCAGAAAGTGTCTTTCCTTCTCCCCTTCCCTGCTGACGTGTCAGGTGCCAGGAGGACAAACCTTCATCYATCAGATGGTGACACTGGCAAAGAACTTCTTCAACTGAGTGGCTTTCGATGACCAGAACTGACTAAATACAGCTTGAGAGGTCCAAAATGAATCCTTCCTCGCATTGATCCTTTCAGCATTGCCCATGGACACTCATTCTTTGGGAATCCAACCAAAGCCAGGGAAAAAATGTACCCTGACTTCATTTCCTGGCGTTGTCACCCCTCAGTCACTGAGCCAGGCTGTTCTCCACTGTCCCCAGGCTGAGGAAAGGGCATTMACTCATGTCCTTCAAACTCTCTGAGCTTTTCGTCCTTAATTTCCAACTTTACACTGTTCCCACCTTGTAGGCACGTGGGGATGGAACTCTATTTAAACCCCAAATTTAAGGATTTCAGAAAATCACCTGGACTATCAGTTCAGCTCACTACTGAGATGGTGACAGGCAGAGGAAGGGAGCAAGGGGAGCAGAGAGACCTCCAGGACTGCCAGAGGAAGTGAACAGCACAGCCTGGAATTTATCTCACATCTCTTGRTTCCAGTCCAAATGCTTAAACCACGACATCATCCCCCAGGCCTGGGACACCAACAGGACCTTTAACCCTCGTGCTGGAACCTCCTGAGCGTTTTCCATCTTTGTTACAGCAGAGGTGGCCTCCAGGCTGGGGCAGGAGCCTGGTCTGGCTGCTCAGGGCTGGAGGAACCCAGCCCAGTTTGGGGTCCCAGCCCATGCTGGGTTTAATCTCAGGTTATYCCTATTCCCACATCTTTGCCTGAGAGCCCCTTAATTTTGAAATKACAATAATTCAGAGGGAGGGGGTTTACATTCTCCATTCCAAGGGAGGCTCCTGCCTTCCTCAGCAGAATCCTGTCTTTCCAAACCAGGACAACCCTGATGTGTCTCTGCAGAACTCAGACCAGCACAACTGAACTGAAATCACAAAAGCTGAAATCAGCCCTCACAGTTGAAAATGAAGCTCTTTTCTCTTTCCTTGCTCTTGTGGGATTGTCCCTTAAGGGCCCTAAAAGCTGMACATGTAGAAGTTGGTGAAGTTTGTCAGAACAACATCCCCTGCTGCAAACTGGGAGAGGGAGAAGTGCTCCAGCCCTGCTTTGGACTAGGAAGAGACAGGAGAAATAAAAAGAGCATCTGACACCAAAATAAAACTGTTTTGGTCACTGCCATCTCTCTTATTCTAAATGAAGCAATTGTGGGCTCCGTTTGYTTTGCATTCTTAATTAGCAGACGGAACAGATGGCAAAGGCGTCACTTAAAGCCACACGGCCGACAAAATAACCCAGGCTGCCAGGGCTGGTTTTCACTGGGAACAAGGAATACTTTCCCCTCTTCTCCCCATTGAAAGGCACCCCGAAGAGAGGAGCCAGCAAATGTCTGCGTGGAGCAGGGGACTCGGCACAGAAAGGAATCCATTGTGTGGGGAGGGTGCCCAGGGAGGGGAGGAGGGAGGGACGGGCGGCAGCAAAGGGATTGCAGAGAGAACAGAAACCAGGGATGGAAACGAGCAGAGCACTGCCAGGAACACAACCAGGGGCTCAAAGAAACCTTGAGGCCCTCCTGCCCTCAGGTCTGGGCTCCAGGCACAGGCTGGAAGGTCTGGGTTACGTTTCAAGGCAGCTGGATGGGAGATGTTGTCTGGGAAGGTGTTGTCCCACAGCCACACCTGACTCATCCTCTCCAGACCTGGAAAACTCCCTGAGAAACTCCTCAGAGCACACCTTCCCATCCCTGGACATCCTCAAGGCCACCTTGGGCCAGGCTGGGAGCAACCTGGGCTAGTGGAAGGTGGCAGGGTGGAACTGGGTGAGCTTTAAGGTCCCTTCCCACCCAAACCATTCTGGGACTCTCCAGAACAAGCAAAGCACAGTTTAAAGCACCACCCACTGCAGGAGGAGAGTTCAGAGCCACAACCAGGATGGAACATTTGGCCAAAAGTCAKAAACTACGTGTGGCACTCACATCCTCATTCCTCTGCCTCAAGCACAGGGAAAGAACGGGATTTAAAAAAACCCCAAACAAACCACATACAACTTGCTGAAAACAGGGAGGTGTTGGTCTCTTGGGTAGTGCTGGACCTGTGACCCAGAACACAGGCATGTGACATCTCAGAGGAAGAACCTCCCTGGGGAATCTCTCCTGGAAGCTCCAAGTCCCTTTATTCAGTCCTCCACCTCCTACAAAGCCCCAGCAATTTAATCCCTGCGAGCATCCCCTGCTCCTTGGAAAGGAGAAGGAGACCCTGGTAGGGTTTTGTTCCTTTCACAGCCTGGTCAGGTGCTCTGACAGTCCTGCTGATGGGCTCCGAGAGGATTTTTGGCACGGCATTCCCCCAGCACCASGGAGAAGCTGTTCCCAGCATGGATGAGTGAGCAGGATCAGGGCACAGCCTGATGGGCCATACAATGACCATCAGCAGCCTCCCCTGGCTCCTGCTGGAACGTGCCAGCAGTCCCCAGCTCCCAGAGCCACTGCAGCCTCCAAARCTCCTCTGTGATGCCATTGAATGCTCAGAATGGTCAGTCCTGTCCAGCTCCTGCAGGCACAGGCCCCGCTGGGCTGCCCCAGGGTGGTGCTGAGTGTGTCCCTGCACGGTGCTGCTGCTGCAGCTCGGCCCCTCTGCTGCTGGGAGGAGATCAGTGCTGATGCTCAGGACCTGCTCAGCCGAGCCTCAGAGCCTGGGGAAAGAGCTCGGGCCTCCAGGGAACAGCCCGGGCTGAGGGGAAAAGGGGATGGGCCTTGGGAAGAGCACAGGGCTGGAGAAAGAGAGGAAAATCCCCACGGGAGGAGGGAGGGGCAGGACCCAGAGCTGCTGTTTCCACCTCTCCCTCCTGGTCAGACCCTCTGAAAGGCTAAAACCTCTCTGGAGGAACACACTGACTAAACCCCACCTGTCTGTGGGACAGCATCTTCCTCCACCAGCTGCTTCCAAACTTTTTGGCCCCTTTGCTCCTCGTTCCTCTCTGTTTTCTCTTCATTCCTCGCTTTGTTTTCACTTCTCTCCGCAGCTCCCCGACCTTCCACGAGCCGAGGGCTCTGTGCTCATCCCTGTGGCTTCCCCCAGCCTCTGCCTCAAATGACATTTGCTTTTTGTTACCTCCATGGGCTCTGCCCTCCCTGCTTTTCCCATCTGCTCCATAATCCAGGAGAAGCATCCCCTCCATGCCAAGGCCCCAGGACATGGAGCCCATGGCTGGAGCTTAATGCCCTCCAAATTTAGAGCTGGACATTGCTCCCCTGGCACAACACTTCCCCATCCAGCAACTGCTCTAAATTAGGAAACTGCTCCACAAAGGCTCTTCTGCCTCGGCTGGGAATTCCCTTTGGAGGTGCAGGAGAGAGAATTGCTGGCAGGGCACTGCCCTCACCTTCCCTGCAGCTCACAAGGTCCAGAAAAACCTCACAGGGGCTGCAGCTGCTGCAGGTAAAATTCCCACAGTGAGAAATCCGCTCCAGTGATCTCAGGATCACTGGGATCCACACAATGGTTCAGGACTCCTCACACAGGAATTCAGGGATCTGAGGTGCCCAGGAGGGGAATTCCCAAAGTGTCAGACTCAATGCAGCCCCTGGGCATAAAATGCAGCGACCATGGCAAATCACACAGGCGGAGACAGAAAAATCCCACTTCTGAGCAGAGCAGTGGGAAAAGCCCAAGGAAACAGAGAAGGATGTGCTGCCCATSCAGGCTGTCAGTGCCTCAAACACCCAGCTGCCTCCTCGTGTCCTGACCCACCACAGCTCCTGCTAAAGCTGTGGGGAAAGAAAGATGGGATTTTCACCTTTTCAGTGGGGAGAAATGGATTGAGTGCAGTGCAAAGTGCTCGGACGTGCTGCCTTTGGCACTCACCTGGCCAAGGGGAAACCTGGGCTCTGCTCCCTGCTCCTGCRTTCAAGAATCAGCAATTAAAATGCACAATCAGCCCCCAAAGCTACAATCTCATTAAAAATGAKGACTGGAATTAAACAATTCACCAGTCCAAGCCTTCCTAGGGCCACTGGAGGAAGCAGGAAGGGGAATGSCTGCAGCCAGCCCCTGCCTCTGTCAATACCTGGCTGTTCATGCAAAGCAGAGCAGCATTAATGCAGGCTGGAGCTCAGCACACATTCCTGCAGCCTGGACAGGGTTCAGATTTCCTGGAGGAAGGGAGGGGAGCAGAGCAGGCTGTCCCACATCTGAGGTGACCACACGGAATGCTGAGAACACACCAGGGAAAGGAGCTGCTCCCGCTGCCTCCCACTCCTCCCTCATCCTGCCAAGGGCAGCCCCGAGAGCCCTGAATTTCCATAAAATCCCAGAATGGTSGGGCTTGGAAGGGAGCTTAAAGCTCCTGTAATTCCCTTCCACCRTCCCAGGTTACTCCAAACCCCGTCCAACCTGTCCTTGGGCACTTCCAGGGATCCAGGGGCAGCCACAGCTTCTCTGGGAAATCCATTCCATCATTCACCACCCCCAGGGAAGGATTTCCTCCTAAGGCCGTGCACAGGAGAGGGGCTGCACATCCCAGGGAAAGCTCCCAGCAGGAAGAAACGGGAGGACACCACAGAGCAGGAAAAGCTGGAGAATCCCAGGAGCTCTGAGCACAAAGGTGAACCACCCCCCTTTGTACAGGGATTCACTTTTGGGGGTTTCAGACCGTGAGGGAAGAATTTCTTCCTCACACCCAGTCTAAACCCACTGCCAGTCTGAAGCCATTCCCCCATCCCTGTCCTGTTTGCTTTGGGAAGGCTCAAGGCAAAGATTGTCTGTTCTGTGTGAGCACTGAGATCCAGCTCTGTCCCTCTTTCCCCACTCCTGGATGTCCTCAAAGAGGTGACACAGGTGTGACTGATGTCCCCAAGTGAAGTGTGGAGCACAGGGGATAACACCTGTAGGTGTTAACACCTGGATAACACATGGATAACACCATGACAATATGGCCTGTGAGCTGGGTGTGCCCCTGGAATTACCAGCCCAGCTTGGTCCTGCTGAAATCCACATCCAAAGGCCTTTTTTGGGGGGCCTTGATTAAGCCCTGGGCATGGATGTGTTGCCACCTGTTAATCTGCTGAGCTCAGAGCCTAAATTAGAAGTGCACTAATTTTCAAAAGTCTGAAACTCCCCTTGGCTTCAGTGTATGAGGAAGAAATTCTTCCCTCACAGTYTMAAACCCCCRAAARTGAAKCCCTGTACAAAGGGGGGTGGTTCACCTTTGTGCTCAGAGCTCCTGGGATTCTCCAGCATTTCCTGCTCTGTGGTGTCCTCCCGTTTCTTCCTGCTGGGAGTTTTCCCTGGGATGTGCAGCACGGCATTAATTGCTGCCCACGGGCAGGGTTCTCACAAGTGCCATAAAATATGCACTTACCTCATTCCTCATCATGATTTCAGGAGAATGAGGTAACCAAACCCACCCACCAATAAATTAATTCATCATCATTATCCAACACAAGTTTCTCCCTTTTTTTTATTATCATTAAATTAAACTTATTCCCATTCCTGCTCCTGTGTTAATGCATTTATGGCGCTTTAAATAACGATCCCTCTGGTCTGAACTCCATCCTGAATTCCAAATATCCCACTGGCAGGACTCTGACTCGGAAGGAGATGTCTGCAGCCTCTTCCCAGCTCCCCCAAAAAAGGGGATGGGTACCAGTACCGAGCTCCTGGAAACTTCCACATTGGAAGTGCCCCAGGTGTGTTTCACCCACAACTTTTCCAAGCTCAGGCAAGTAGRCTGAGCTCAGGAATAGCTGAGCCATTCCCACAGCCTCTGGAAAATCAAGATTTTTATTGATTTTTGCATCTCTAAAAATACTAAAAAACCTCAGAACTCTGCATTTCCACTGATTTTGACAACGAGACTCTGATACTGCTCAGGGCTTGCAAAATATGGATTAAAAAAGTACCCTGATCTCAACATTAAGACATTTTCTGATAAAAAGTTGAAGGTTCCTTTGGCTTTCTTTCATCCTGTTCCTATAAATTCCTGCCCAAATTTCTCAGGAGGGCAGAACTGGAATCCCTTCGATCGTACCCATGCAGCAATAAATAAAATAATAACGAATAGGTGGCTCAGATAAATTATAAAGTATTAGCTAATTAATCACCAAGTTGGCATTAACTTATCTTTTGGCACCTCCAAGAAAATGTAAATCTGAAACGAGCTGGGGGTGGTGGTGTGTGGAAACAAAGGAATAAGAAGCCAACAATAGTTTTGGAAATGGATGACAAAATCCAAATGTTCTGCCTGACTGCTGCTAAATTAAGCTCTGTGTTATCAGKGCAAAGATTAGGAAAAGAGAGATTTTCCTCTGAACCTTAAGTCACACTTTGGAGCTGCACAGGACACGGCAGCAGGAGTGGAGACAAGAGGATTCACTCACCCTGAAAACGAGGGGAAATAAGGAAGGATCTGCTCAGTTCTTGGTTTCCCCCAAACACGGTTCTGCGGAGGGAAAGAAGAAAGGAGAGGGTTAATTCAGTGTGCAGGAGATGAAGATGTGATCCCGCCCTCCCTCCCATGCCAGGCTCCATCCAACTCACCTCTGTCTTCAGCCCTTTTTGCCCAAACTGCCCTTTTCCCCCCACTTTTGAGTGGGAAAGGCTCCAGTGAGATCCTGCCTTGAGCCAAAGCCTGTTCTGGGAATTATTTCAGTATTAAAACCATCAGGAAAATTTGTTTTCCCACCTTCCATCAGAGGCTCCCAGCTGCTGACCAAAGATGGAAGATCATCAGCTGGAATTGTGTTTTCTCCAATTGCTTTTTTTTTGGCTTCCTTTGAGCAGAAGTTCCCTTTTCAGGGAGAGGTCGGCTCCACAAACACAGCACAGCCCTGGATGTGTGCACCAATTAATGCTTTGTCCAATTCTGCTGCAATCCAAACCATCCCAGCTGYTTTTGCCCCCAGTCCAGAGGAGAAGCAGCGAGGGAAATGATCCCACACGTTCCTGCCTAAACTCCAATTAATAAACATTCAGCTCAGCTCCATGTTTTGCAACCACCTGTGGGTGTTTTTTGGGATCAAAGGAGCTGCATTCCTTCCTGCCCAGGCACAGATCCCTGCCCTGCCTGCTAGAGGAGGCACTGGGATGGATGGGCACGTTGCTCCTCCAAAAAGCCACTTTATTCCCAAAAAAACTGGGAATAATGGAAGGTAGAAAGGCCCCCTCAAAGTATTTTTGTCTTTAATTCGACATATCCTAACCAGCATTGGCTTCCAACAACCTCCCAGGCGTCATCCRAGTGTAGAAACCAGAAGGGATGAAGGCACCTGGCACAGGGCAGCTCCAGGAAATCAGGATATTCCACAGATCCAGCCTCAATGCCCCCCAAAATCAATATATTSCTAATCAATGAGTCTGCTCAGGGCCAGCACAGAGCCCACAGAGCCTCTGCAATCCAYCCAAATCAAAACTTGTTCCTTCCTAATACTCCCTTCCCTTGTGTTTTCTTTTTGCCCCCAAAATGATGTGAAATCCAACAGTTCAGCGTGCTCTGACCAAATGCACAAAAAGTCACCAGCACTCGGCTTTTTGGGCATCTTCTCCCCCAMCTCATCTAGCCACGGAGAGTTACAAATACGGCCAAGGGAGCTAAAAAGTTTTGGGATCCCTCCAGAAAAAGAAGATGCAGCTTTAGGTATTGCAGGATATTTTTTTTTCCCCACGAAATTAATTTCAAGAATGAAGTCAAGATTTTTTTTTTTTCTTTTTTTCTTTTTTTTTGCAAACGTGGGGCTGGTTATTTGAGGAGTGGAAGCATTAGGATCCGCGGGGTTGTTCTGCAAGCCAAAACACGCTCCCTTTTCATTCATAACACTGAGCTGCTCGGCGTTAAACAGCCGATTATCGTGAATGAAGTGGGTGTAACTTCCTTGAAATCCTCCAAAGACCTGTCAAAGCACAGCTACCGCAGCTCGCTGTTCTCCTTGAAGCGCACACATCATCGCTTGCATTGTTCCCCCAGCCCCGAAATGCGCTCCGGTCAAAGCCAGAGGGTTTGGGGGGTTTTTTGGGAGGGGGAGAGGAGGAAAAGGGGCAGGGTGGGGAATGGTGCCTCGGGATAAGACAGGGAAAGTGGGGCTGCGGCGGGTTTTGATTTTCTGGGGGGGATCTAAATGAAGCTTCATCCGTGTAGAAGTGTGGCAGACAAAACCTCGGGAATCAAAGCCCCGGCCTGTTTTGCATGGATAATCAAGAGCCTCCGGCTCTTCTCCTGAGAGGAAACGTTTAACCCTGAAGAGAAGAGGACTCTGCTTAAAGCACTGGCCAGGGACTTGGAAAATTCAAATTTGACTCCAGGTCTGCCATTCTCCACCTCCTTCCCAAGCC
>QVAJ01000279.1:292707-304089 GCA_003546035.1 Mixornis gularis | reverse complement strand
GGATGGATGGATGGATGGATGGAGGGATGGATGGATGGATGGATGGATGGATGGATGATGGATGCATGGATGGATGGATGGATGGAGGGAGGGATGGATGGATGGATGGGTGGGTAGGTGGCTGCTGGGGACCTGTTCCTGTGTGAGGAACAATATTTGTGTTTCCTTGGCCACGGCTGAGCTCAGTGGGGGGATCTGGGATCTGGGACAAGGCTTGGGAGGCACTGGGTGCTGAGGGGACGAGCTCAGCTCAGCGGGGTCAGATTTATCTTTGCCTGTTTTCCTTCTGGACGACCACAAGGAAATCATTTCACCTTTCCTCCCTCCTTTTTGTCTCTCCAGACCCACAATCCATGGCTCTGCTGCTCTTTGAGCTGCACCAGGAGCACACTCAACCTCCTTTGCCAACCTAAACAACCTGAAATGAGCATCTTTGTAAAGTCTTTTCCAGCCCAAACCATTCCACAATCCCACCTGCGGGAAGCCAAAGACGGCAAAGCAGATTTTGGGATTGCAGGAAAAACCACCAAGGACCTGCATGAAAATCCAGCTGGGAAAAAAATCCCAGTTTGGAATTTCAAGCACCCATTTCTAACCCCTGAACACCACAGGTGGGGTTTTAGGGGTTGCAGACATGAGCTCTGGCTGCTTTGGGGGGCAGATCCAGCTGCTCCTTGGGAAAGGTTTGCTGGAGGAACTCTTGGAATAACCACACTTAGGGCAGAGGCCCTTCCCGAGGTGATGGCAGGATTTTGGCCTCTGGTTTGGGGCTCTGGTTCCAAAACATCAACAAATGGAGCTCGTATTTCAGCCATAATCCCATAAGATTCCAGGGAACCGTGGTGGAAACACCCCGGGAAAAATCAGGATAATGGTGCAAGAACATTTTTGCAGGAAATATTACCAGGAAAGACCTTTGAGTCCTGTAAAACTCCATTCAAAACCTTCCAAACAAATGTTTTATTAGTAATTAGAAATTAGTGGTTTCTCATTAGAAATTACTTTTTGTGTTTTATTTCTACATAGTTTTGACTACAGCTTTACTCTTCTTTTTTCATGTATTAAAGAAAAGTCCAATGTCAACGCAGAACCCTTTTAATCCATCCCTAGTGAATACATATTGCCTTTTTGAAACAATATTTTGATAAAATGGAAAATTCTGATCCAATGTAAATTTTTAGGAAGAAAAGAGGAAAACCTTCCTTCAGAGAAAGTCTGGGCCTGTTTCTGAACATAGCTAAATTTTAAATATTTTGCAAGAATTATCTTCTGTTTAGCTCTAAACCCAACAAATTTCTGGAACACCACTAAATGATCACCATTACTGCTTTTCCATCTCCACTGGAAACACTTGCGGTGTTTCAAGCACTGCTTGCAGTAGGAATTTCCAGGATGTTCCCACTAATAGGAAGGAGATTTTTAAAACAATCCGGGGGATTAGCCACACGTCTTCCATTAAAACTAAAGCACCCTTGACTGCTTTACAATCTCCTGAGATTAATTTGAAGAAAGTCTATTTAAAATGAATGTAAAAGTGGGCCAATATTAAAATGTGGGAGCTGAATCCCTTTTCAGTGCAGTGGGATCAGACGGGAATCTCCACACGTGCAGCACCCAAAAGGTGCTGCTCTGGATTCTGAACAGAATTAAAATGATTAAATTTTAATTGAAATCATTTCATTTCGTGTCAAACCAAACACTGAAACCAAAAGCAACTAAAACAAAAAATTGGTTTAAAGCCAAGCAAGCAAAGGAGGACGTCAGCAAGGGAAAGCAGAGACGCTTTGTGAGGTCATGTTTACGATTTTGGCTTCGAACCTTTGGATCGTTTGATCCCATTTTCCTGCTCTCAAATCCCAGACCTTAACCTGCCTCTGACACAACCCCAAAATCCACCACGACCCCAAAACCCGACCCCACCACAGATTTCCCAACACCCCCCTCCCTGCAGGCCCAGCCAGGCTGAGCATTCCTTGCTCCGAAGCGAGGGGGAAAAAAAATCCTGTCAAATTCAAAAAATATCTTCAGTGCTGCCTCCTCCTCATTTCCTGACTGCAAGCAGAGCGGAAATAGCTACATTTCCTGAGCAGGGCTGTTCTCCAGGGCACGGCAGCCTGGCTGGCTGTCTGTCTGTCTGCAGCAGGGGCTGCGGGCTCAGGAGAATCTCTGCATTTCCAGCAGGACAATCCCTGCATTTCCAGCAGGAGAATCCCTGCATTTCCAGCAGGAGCTGGGATAACAGCACTGAGGGGCTCAGGAGACAGGGCTAGAAAGGCTAAAATTCTCAGTGGCCAGGGTTCCAGGGGCAGGGGAGGGAGATGGGAATGAAAAAATGTGTTTAAAAGGGGAAAACAGGGAAAAGAGGGAGACAGAGGAGAGTTACCAACAGGCAGGTCTGTGTGCAGGGAAAGCAGATGGAACTTCAGCCCCCCGGATTTTGTGTGTGTTCTGCACATCCTCAGCCTTTATTCAGGATAAAGGGAATCTTTTTGCACCTGATTCCTTTGAAGGTGGGGTTTGTATATCCTTATTCCATATTCTGTACTTAGGGAATCTGTTTGGTCGTGATTCCTCTGAATGGGGTGTTTCTGTATCCTTATTTTACATCTTTATTCCATATTCTGTACTTAGGGAATCTGCTTGGTCGTGATTCCTCTGAATGAGGTGTTTCTATATCCTTATTCTACATTTTTATTCCATATTCTGGATATAGGGAATCCATTTGGTCCTGATTCCTCTGAATGGGGTGTTTCTATATCCTTATTCTACATCTTTATTCCATATTCTGGATGTAGGGAATCCATTTGGTCGTGATTCCTGKGAATGGGGTGTTTCTATATCCTTATTCTATATCTTCATTCCATATTCTGGATGTAGGGAATCCATTTGGTCCCAATTCCTTTGAAGGGGGGATCGTTTTCCTGCAAACCTCAGTCACACTCAACAACAATGAAAAAGCAATTTATAAGGACAACATAAAGGCCTGGTTGTAGCAGGGTGGGAAAAGATTTAATAGCCCAGAGGGAGAGGGGAAGATGGATGAACCCAGATAATTCCTGAGAAACTCTGCAGAGAGGTGGAGTAACACAATCCAATAAAACTCACAGGGAAATCTTCCCTCCCCTCACTGGAAATCCATCCTCGTGGCCAGGGGAGTCTCTGATCGTCCAGGGAAGTGTCCAAAAGAGCCCAAACACTTTTTAGGGAGTGACCCTGCATTGCTCTGCTCAGCAGCATTTTGGGGTTTTTTTCCCTCCATTATTGTTGCAATGCCTACAGAAAAAGAAGCTGAGAGCTTGAACCTGGTTCACCTTTCAGCTGTAATCTCCGAAAAGTTGGGTCCTAAAAGCTGGGTTTCCTAAAAGTTGGGTTTCCTAAAAGTTGGGGTTCCATTCTCAACTCTTTGTTTCGGTGCTTTACATCCTAAATAAAGAGATTTAAGCAGCTCCGGAGGTAAATCAACCAGCCCTGAAGTAGAGGAAATGATGGACACTACCAGCCTCAACTCTGGATTTTAAATGATTGAAGTTAGTCAAGGAAAGTCTCGTTCACAGAGGCAGTTTGAGGAAAAACAATAAAAAATTACAGGTATAAGGGCCGAATTCCTATCCTAATTAACAAATAATTTCCAAAACTGGCCCTCAGTGACCTGAGGTCCCCCCGTGGCTGTGCCTGGTGGGAAGCTGCCTTGGACTTGACCCCTGCATCATCTCCCAAAGAAGATGCCAGCTGATAAAACTGATTCAAAAAAGAAGTTTACKTGCTGAAAACATCACCTCAACCTGACCGGCATCAAACCCAACCAATCTGCTGAGCTGCCCCATTTTTCACCCACAAAACATCTTTGCTTTGGTAATTATCAATCACCTTTCTTGCAGAAAGGTTCCTTCAGTTTTTTGGTTTTTTTTTTTAACTACTCAATCCTTGGAGAGACAGATGAATTTTAATGATTTAGATTATTAACCTAAAGGTTGATCCAGACTGGGAGGAACAGAATAATTTGTTTAATCATTATTATTATTTATAATTATTTAACATAGGGGAGAAAAATATCACCTTAAATGTCATCATGATGCTTTTTTAATTGCCTCGGATGAAATTCAGAATAATCATTACCCTGTAAATGTATACAGATCTAATTTTAAATACCCTAAGATGCTGGATTTTTCTCTGGAAAATGCAGAGGATGCATGTTCATTACTGGATAGGGAATTGCAAAGACAGAAAGGAATTGATCAACCAGTTATTGAAAATTAATTCTTTTCCCAAATCACAGCTGGGCTGTTATTTGAYGTGAGGCAGAAGAAGAAGCTGAGCCAGGTAATTTTTTCTTATTCTCTCATTCCAGAACTTCAGGCTGTGCCCTTTAGGAGGAGGGATGATTTGTGGCTGCCTAAAAACGTGTTTTTCATTTGTAATATTGGTATTGTGGAGTCATCTGCACTACGAGTGGTCACCCCGAGGGGTGCCCAGCACCAGGAAAACTTCCATCTGTGAGGAATTCTGGAGCCCAGCCCCASACGGGGGGTGGAAAACCACAGGAAATACACAAAACTCAGTCATTCCTAAGGAATTGTTGCTGGTTTTGTTTGGTTGGGTGTTAGTTGGGGTTTTGGGGGGTTCATGCAGCTTCTTTTTGGAGAGGAACAGCATAAAAAAAAAWAAGTTTTGGGATGGAATAGGGTGCCCAGAGCAGCTGTGGATCCCTGGGAGTGTCCAAGGGCAGGTTGGAGCAGCCTGGGATGGTGGAAGGTGTCCCTGCYCRTGGCAGGGGTGGAAGRAGGAGATATTTAAGGTCCTGTCCAACCCAAACCCTTCTGGGGTTCAGTGAAGGACAATCCTGTGCAGGACCAGGGAATGAACAGCACAAAAATGGGATATGGGGCTGCATCCTGCCCTGTGCCCCTACAAACACACCCTAAACCAGGGACAGGTCYCATGCAATGGAGCCAAATGGGAACTGGGCCCATCCCAGAGCCCACCCTGCTCACCCCTGCAGGTTCTGCAGGTTCTGGGAGTCTGGGATCAGTGGAGGAGCTCAGTTTTCCAAGGACACCCACCAGCACCATCCCCAGGGGCTGCAGGGCTGCCCCAGGGCACGTTCCTGACAGGAAAACTACACAGATCACCCAAAAGGTGGAAAGAGAGAAGTAAAGGATCCCCCAGCCCAGTGCCAGGCAACACAAAGCTCCTGAGTTTGCTGCAGTTCCAGCAGGTAACTCTGGATTTCTCCTGGCTCACACTGGATTTTCCAAGGTCCTTGGACTTCCAGCAGGTATCCCTGCACTTTTCCCTGGTCACATTTGATTTTCCAAAGCCCCTGGACTTCCAGCAGGTATCCCTGCACTTTTCCCTGCCCACATCTGATTTTCCAAAGCCCCTGGACTTCCAACAGGTAACCCTGCACTTTTCCCTGGTCACATTTGATTTTCCAAGGCCCTTGGGACGCAGCAGGTGACCCTGGATTCCTCCCTGCTCCCCGTGGGTTTTCCAGAGCCCTTTGTCCCCCAGGGCTGTGTCCGTGCTGGGGACAGGCCCCACGAGCCCGGGCTCAGGGAAACATTTGCATTTTCCTTGGCACAGGTACAGCATTCAGAATTCTTTCAGGCCAGGCCAATTAAAACAAGCTGAAAACTGCTGAGGGAAGCAGTTTCAGGCAGGATCTGCTTACATTCCCCCTCGGAGAAAAGCGGGGGGCCCACTTGCTGTAACTCTCTCCCTCTCTGCACAGCGTGGGGTTTGAGCTGGGTTTTTTCTTTTTTTTCCCCCTTCTTTCCTTTTTTTTTTTTTTCCTTTTCTTTTTTAAGGTGGAATAACTTGTGCCCTTTACACAGGGGCTCTAAGAGATGGGTGGCAGGACTTGAGAATGTGGCTTCGTTTTCAAACCAGGCTGTAAAACCAAATTGAGGCATGGGAATTTTTTTTTTTTTTAAATAAGAGGGGGAAAAATAAAGGAAAAAACCACCAACCCCAAAACTGGTAACTCTGTACAGATTAACACACTTTACCTCCTTCACAAACCTTGCATGGTATTTTCTTAAAAAGGAATAAAGCCACATAATTAGCAATCAGTTGAAGCCTAAGGCTTTTCTGCCACCACAGAGACTATTCAATGCCTACTGGCTCTCCTAACACACTCCCATTACTCCTGGGTTTCATTTTGGACAGCTTCTTTCAAACCTCAGCTGTGTTGTAAATGCAAACTGACAGGTTAAAAGATACCATTTTTATACCCCTGAGCAAATAAAGGAAAATAAAATTTAAAAAGCCCATCCTACCAGGGCGGCTTTATTTTACAGTGGTAATCCTCACGTGCTGCAGGAAGGTTGGAGGAATGATGAAGTGTCCCAGGGATGGGACGACATGTGGTTCAAAGGGTCAGGATTCTGCATCCACCCTTTTATCCCGAAAAAAMCCCATTTTATTGGCAGTGCCCTTCCCAGAGCCCAGAGTGGCCACTGTTCCAAAGCCCTGCGTGCCAGGACTGCCACAGAGAAAACACCTGCAAATGCCCCTGCATCAGTCTGGGGGGGGAAACGGGCTAATCCAGCAGAACAAACCGCGGCCCCGGGATTTGCATTTGTTTTCATGGCTCTGAATGAGGCTGTGTCACTCCTGGGCTCGGGCTGAATGCCGGGGAAATGTGCATTGCATGTAAAATCTGGGTCCCTTTGGGGTCCAGCTGGGTTCCAAGCAGCGACAGAAGCCACAGGGGTCTGAACCCAAATTTCTTTTCACCTTGATGAAGCAGCTCTGGGCTCACACCAACACCAACAGCTCCCACTAATGCCTGAGCACCCAGAGCAACCCAGAGAAACTAAATCATAACYAGAAACTAAATCATCAACCTGCCACGTCATCCCTCACCTAATTGTCACCAAGATGTTAATGAGAGGCACAGGAGGAACAAAACAGGTGACAGCTGGAGAGAACAGAAAGGATTGGAGACAGCAGAAACACCAGATTCCTCAGATCATCCCTGAGAGGAGACAATTCTCTTCTCTCTTTGCTTTCAGAGCCCTGCTCTAGGAACAGGCTGGCCCAGGGGACTGGGAAAGTAGGACATGAGGACTATTCTGGATCAAAATCCTTGTCTTTTTCAAAGGCTGCCGGGTGCCCTCCTCAGTGACCTCGCTGGTCACCTGGCACACAGGTGCCTCCAAAGGCATTTATTGATTTCAGCAGACAAAGGACTGACACCATCAGTCCCTGAAGCACAGGGAACGTGCCATGAGCATCCTGTGATCCCAGCTCTGCCTGCACACATCAGGGGTTACTGATCTCTGAAAGGTCCCCAAATTTCATAACGGAGGGCAGTGTGTGACATCCACGTGGGGACTTTGATGCTGGAGTGGGAAGCCCTGGAAAGGGCCCAGCTGATCAGCTCCTGTTCCTGCCCTGCTCCACAGCCCCTCCTCTCCTCTCAAACTGCACCTCCCACCCCTCTCATCCACAGGCAAGAATGGCTTTTATCTGTTAGAAATCTTTTCCTGCTTTCTTCCCTCACAGGGGAACCTCATGCAGTCTCCACCCGGATTCACCTCCCCACAGCTAAAATCAAAACCAAACTGCAACATCCTCCAGGCAGAGATCTCCTCTCCAGGTGTAGGCAAGGACTGGACAGGTGATGGTCAATGGAAATCCAGGTTAAAAGGGAAAGAATACAAAGAAAATCTTTGCAACTGAGCTGCCTTGAGGTGGACCAAGGTTCCACCTGCCTGGGACACCTGGTGACATTTGCTAAGGTCATCCCCAAGCTGGGATTCCCTCAGCCGTGCCCTACTAGGCAGCTTTTCCTCCTGGGCTTCAAGAGGGAGAAAAAGAGGCAAGAAGGAAAAGAGTTGATCAGGAAACACCCACTTGGTCACGTCCTGAGCAATTCCCGAGAGGCCAGCGAGCCCAGCGTTCCTGCTGTCCCCTCAGAGATGGGATTTTCCACTCCCACCTTTCCCCTCCTCCTTATCTCCCTCCCCTGGCCCCCTGAGCCTGCCTGAGCCCAGCAGTGCAGATTAGGAGCCCAGCAATGCACAGACTCCCCCAGACAGCCCAGAGAGATAAAAGCAGCCAAACACTGTCCAGAGACAGCCAGGGCAGAGCTGGGCTCCCTCTGGGTGATGCCTGCAACTGGGGACACTCCAGCAGCTGTGAGCCCTAGAGGCAGAAACCCTTCTTTCTGCTCTCTTCAATATAAATCAATTAAACATAAATCAAATTTTCCAAAATATCCAGTGGAAATGCTGCTCAGGGGTGCAAAGGAGCAGCCACTGCCACCCTGCAGCAGTCCAGCTCTGCTGTCCTTTCACACACCTCTGTTTGCCCCTGGAATGAGCCAACAGCACTGATCAGGGCAAACAGCTCCATGGCAAAGTGCTGGTCCCATCCGTGGGGCCCAGCACAGCTGTCCCCTCTCCCTGTGTCCCTCTGTGGTGACAGGGTAAGAGCTGGGGGTGACACAGCAGCACGAACACCGTGAGTGGCACGGGCAGGGACACACGGGGCAGTGTCCAGGGGACTCTCCGGAGCAGGAGCTGTCACGTTTATCCCGGTTGGAGCCGTCGGGCAGAGCACACAAAAGGAGCATTCAGGGCAGCCCAGCAGCAGGAACAAAGCAGATGCTCCGGGCAAGTCTGCAAAGGCCCCGGCACAGAAGGTTGGCAAAGCTCCTCTCCCAAATCAGGGCCCATCTCCTCGGCAGCCCTGGAGCAGCCCCTGCCAGTGGCACTGGCTGGAGGACAAAGCTTGGCAGGGAACAGGGATGCAGAATAAACCAAAGCTCAGAGGCCACCAGAGCTTTTAAACTCTTCCACCAAGTTTGGCTGGTGAGGTTTCTTGGGTGGTTTTTTGTTGGTTTTTTTTTTCCCCCACTGTTTTGGCAAATGAAGGAGTGGAATGGGAAAGTAAAACTTCCCATCTGACCTGCTGGGAGCTTCACTCTGTGTGAAACACCCGAGAGGTCGAGGTGCAGGGAATGTGTGTTAGAGGTGAGGCTTCAGAGGCTGCAGGGAGGCACTGRGAGATTCTGAAGCTCTCCTAAAAGAGGATGCAATAAATCAGGTCTAAAAACCAGGGACTGGTCCAAGCAAGGTCAGTTTTCTATCTGGAAAGCAAAYGGGAAGATTCAAATGCTTTAAGTGAGGAGGAAAAAATAAAAACAAACCAAAACCAGTTTGAAATGAACTTCCTACTTGCTTAAAGACCAACCCAAAGCTGCTTTTTTGTTCCTAGCTGGTATTTCAGGAATGAGCCCGGCCAAAGGCACCTGGTCTGGTTTTACAGACTGAACCACTTTTGGAAAGGAGTCAGATGGGATTTGGACAAAAACAACGGAGGCCCAGACACGGAGGCTGCCCTGGGAGAGCGTACCAGCTGTCTGCTCAGCCTCAAACCTCTCATCATGTGCTTGCAGGGAAGGCAGGGGGACCTGTTAGGGGTGGCTCAGCTCCCTGCCCGTGGCTCCAAGGCTGGGAGGAAAACCCTGGCTCCAGGAAAACTGCAAACCCTGGCTCCAGGGAAACTGCAAACCCTGGCTCCAGGGAAACTACAAACCCTGGCTCCAGGGAAACTACAAACCCTGGCTCCAGGGAAAGTACAAACCCTGGCTCCAGGGAAACTGCAAACCCTGGGCAAGGCAGGACACGGGCCCTGCAAAGAGCAGCACGAGCAAAGATGGATGTTGGAGCTTGGGAGGGCAGCAGGGGGAAGCTTGGCAGGGCCTGGCTGGCCAAAAGCACCTGCTGGGCCCTGAACTGGGAGGTTTGTGTGGTGCCCAGGATAAACCACCCTGCCCTCAGCACCAGCCTGGCACGGCCCCTTCCCAGCCCCATCCAGCCCTGCCGTGGGCAGCGTGGGGAACACAGGGAGCCAGCACTGCCTCAAAGCAAAACAAGCCTTGGAAAGAAACGTGTGGAAAAGCGCTGCAGGCCTCTCCTTGGCCTGTTGGAATGCTCAGCCCCGCTCACAGACAGGCCWGCAGGGTTTGGGAGCTGGCAGACTGCAGTGCCTGCTCTCTGTGCCTCAGTTCTGAGGGCCTGGGCTCCTCGGGGTTGTCCTTCACTGGATCCCAGGGTGGTTTAGGATGGAAGGAACCTTCAAGCCCATCCAGTGCCACCCCTGGGACACCGCCACTATCCCAGGGACCTGGCCTTGGACACTTCCAGGCCACTTCCAGCAGCCACAGGTTCCCTGGGCACCCCGTGCCAGGGCCTCACCACCCTCTGGTCACCTTCCTAACATCTCACCCCAAATCTCTCCTCTTGCAGTTTAAAACTAAACAACATTCAGTGCTAAGATCAGCAGCATGTCCAGCTGAGTGCAGCCCCTCCTGTCTGGGAGCTTTGTGCATGAACTTGGAGTGAATTCACCCCAGGCCCTGTACAGGGGCTCTCATCTCCTCACAGGGCCTCTTGTTGCTGCCACGAAGCAGGAAAGCGCCAAACGTGGCTCATACCAACCCCACCTCTCACTAATCTGTTTTGTCAGCTCATCAGAACCTTGAAAGCAACCTTTMAGTGCTGGGAGGCATCCTGGTTTCTAATTAGGCTCCACAGATTTCGTGGTTTAGTCAAGCCAACCTGGCTCACGGCTGCAGCCTCAAACATGTGCACTGGAAATCAGTTTTTCCACTCAGAAAGAGATAAGGCCCCCAGTTTCCTCCCCTCAGATAAGCTGAAGGAGAAAAGAACATGAAGTCATGTCCCTGCCACCCCAAATCCGTGTGGTTCTGCATCCCATCTCCACAGCCCCAGCTGTGCTCTACTGGCATCCAAAGCCAGAAAGTGAAGCACGGGATACTCCAAGGGGTGGAGAACAAAGGAATCCAGGGATTTCTAAGCCATCAGAAAAGGTTTGATAAGCTGCTGTTCACTGCCACCATTATTTGTATTTTCAGAAGTGTCTCGCTGTTCTCAGCACTTTGCCAACAACAAGCCAGAACTCACAGACTTTCCCAAACAACTACAAAATGCAAAAAAAGCAGGAAATTCAAAACTGACTCACTCTGCCTGATTATAATGCACTTTCTGAAACTTTTCATCAGCCATTTGCTTCCTATAAGAAAAAAAAAATATCTAATACAATTTATTGAGTCATTTCAGCCTTGCAACTGTGTAATTCCCRACAGCAGGGAATTTCCACTGTGCCATTTTGGATCACCCTTGGAACCATCTGCAGAGCCTGAGTGAGCAGGGATCTGCTCAGAGCTGTGGCAGCGAGTCCAGGGACAGGGCACTGACCTGGTGCAGAGGTGACACGGAGCTGGTGTTCCCTTGGAATACAACTTGAACCTTGGCAATCCCTCCTTGGCCATGGCATTGCCTCCTCATCCAGCTGCCAGAGGGAGATCTGAAATGAAAACAATTAACATCCATCACTCACGGGTTTGTT
>QVAJ01000279.1:259902-277826 GCA_003546035.1 Mixornis gularis | reverse complement strand
GACACTGGAGAATGGGATCAGGACACTGGGATTGGGACACTGCAGCTGGCCTGGCACTCTTTAGGATCTGATTCCTACTGGAGCCCTGGGAATGAGGGGCTGGGGGCAGATCCTGGTGAGGGAATGTCCCYGTTCTCACAGAGAACATCCAGCCCTGGGGCTCAGGGGAGGAGCTGAAGGGGAAAAGGCTGATCTATGGCCACAGAACAGCCTAGCTGGAAAGGACGTCATTGATGACCTTGTTCCACTCCCGTGCCTTGGCCAGGGACACCTCCCATGTCCCCGGGTGCTCAGAGCTCCACCCAGCCTGGCCTTGGACACTCCCAGGGGTGGGGCAGAGAAAAAGTGCAGGAGAAATGCACCGAAAGAGTGAAAAAAGTAGGAAAGAGTAACTAGAAAACCATCCTGGCGTGGTGTGCTCCGGGGAGCAGCAAACCCAGATCACCAGACACAGAACCTGCACTGTGAGCTCACACCTGAACAGGACACTGTGACAAATTCCAGGTGTTTTTATGGATTTCACAGGTCTTTCCCTCCAGTTCATGTTTTGTTCCCACACCAGGAGCCAAGAGCATGTTACAGGTAAACCCCACGAATTTTCTGTGCCAATCAACCCCAGAGGCCAAGCAAAGCTCTCAGCAATCTTCCAACACTTTCCTCCTAGAGCAAACCCAAGAGCTTTCAGCACAGTTGATATAAATTCACAACAAARTCCTTTATCCTGGCTACGTGTTAATGATGATTATTTGCTTGATTGGAGTTGGATTTTCACAGCAGACACTCCAGCCCCTTGAATGAACTCTCCCAACCCATTTCTGAGCCAGGTTCCTGCTCTGAGATGCTCCTCATGCTCTGCACACCCCCACTGCATCTCAATTTCTTGATTCAAGTCTTGGGTCAATGCTGGAACCACACACAGAAAAACTCCAGAGGGCCTCTCCTAAGGAGATTATGCAAAATGTCACTTAGCATAAATTCCTATTTGAAGTTGGAAGGGCTTTTTTTTTAATTATTCTTAGTTATGCTAATGAAAAATCAGAAAAGATATTTTGTATTTCTGATATTAAAGAGGAGCCCTGAACTTTTTTCTTAGTCGTGCCCTTCTGCTATTGCATATTCCTCATAAACTCATATTTACAATACCTTCTGTTACCAATTTCTTTTATTTCTGAGAACAGTAACGGCCCTGAAATGCTTTTGTTTGCTTAGCAATATYCAGATGCATTAAACTTCTCTTACATAAGAGGATTTGCACTTTACATTGAAGTTTTCARGGGAGAGATATTTAAAAGATTATGAAATGTGCTTGCAAAAAGAATTGAAAAAAAAAAAGAAAGAAGAGGAAGAATGTTGGAACATATCCATCAATATTTCAGTATAAATTGTTGAAGCACCAGAATTACATGGTGCAATTATCTCGCAGGATGTATAGCTCCTAGCACTGATCTTTATGTTCAACAGAAAAAAATGCTTTAATACATCACAAATGAATGTTCATTAAGTTGTTGGGGAGAATTCTGTCATAATTGAATAATGAAACRACTGCACCTTGAGCATCTGCTTAAAAACTCTGCTGCTCCCACTGGATCCAGCACAAAGGGTCTTTTATGGGACACTCCTGCCAACACCAGGCTTTGGATAAAGTCAGAGTTTTCCTGATTGTTGACCACAGATCTGGTTTGGACTCTCCCTGGGAGCAGTTTGGAATATTGAACAAAATCAGTGGCACTTTTGATCCTTGGGGATCCCTTCCAAGTCAGGATATTCCAGGACACCTCAGATGAGCTGGACAACTGCCTCTCAGCAAATATTACGTAAAAAGACTTGGATTTCTCCCGCATTTTGGGGTTTTTTTTAAAGAAATTAGTGACAATTCTGTTAATATGTCAAAGAGTCTGTTTTCAGTATTGTTATTGTGGTGATGATGATGATGAAGAAGAAGAATATTAGTAATATTTTCCCCTATATTCTGCCAGCCAACAATGGATGGGAACGGTTGCTGCAAAGGCATCATGACGATGAATATTATTTTATTTTCTTAATAATAATTAATATTYGTATTAATTATTATATTCATAATATTATCTTATTATTTTGTTGCTTTACAAAGGCAACATGATTATGAATATTCATTTATTATTAATAATAATAGTAAATTATTATATTGATAACATTATAATATTATTTTGTTGCTTTGCAGCAACAGATCCCGTCCCCCATTGGATGGCAGGATATGGGAGGAAATAATAATATCTTGATGATGATGATGATGAATATTATTATTATTTTCCTCTATATCCTGCTATCCAACGGAGGATGGGAGCTGTTGCTGCAAAGGCAGAATATAGGGGAAAATAATAATAATATTCATCATCATCATCCTCCCCACTCCCCAAAGTGTTTGGTTGTGCTGTGACAGGTTTGGTTTTTCGCCCTGCACATTCCAGCTGCCAAAGAGGGGCAGATTTTGGGGTAGCAGGGTAGAAGCGGGGTGAGCAGYTGGTGCTGGTGGCTGTGCCGCCGGGCCGAGGGGCAGCACGGCTTTTCCCGGCGGTGGGTATTGAAAGTTTCCCCTCCCGGCACACAAAGGGAGCAGTTTTCCGCTGCTGTAGACCGCGGGCCGTGGATAATCAGCCCGCTATTCACTTCCCCGCCGCTGCGGAAGCGCAATCAGGAAAGCATTATGAGCGAAAAAACCCTGCCCTGCAGGGAYAGACTTGCTTTAATAATGTTTATGACTTGTCCATATTGTATTTATGTCTGGAAGTTGATTCCTTGGGTTTTCCCACCCTTCCCCCCCCCACACACACAACTGCCGGCCCCCCAAAGACAATTTGAGAGCTGGATGCTCCACCAGGAGAAAAAGGGGAATTACTGATGGACACTCTCCTCCCTCCAGGCTCAAGATCCCGGCCAGAAATAACACTTGATTTTATTTTTTTTCAATTTTTTTTCCCCCCTAACCTCACCTTTTCCTGGAGTGCCTGGTTCAAAACCGAGCCCATGTTTCACAAATGAACAGGTCTGGCCTCGAGAAGTGCAGCACTTTGGGCAAGGTGCTGCCCTGCTGGCCTGAAAACCAGCCAGGACTGATGCCACAGGCAGCAAGAGTGGGAGAAAAGGATTGGGGATTTCTCCCCATTTTCACTGAGTTCTTTTAAAGCCATCCATCTCAGCCACCCAATCCATCCCAGGAAACAATCCCAGAGAGGAGCCAGCCTGCAGAACAATTGCAGGGACACAGGAGAAAACCCGGGCGGAGATTGGCTTCACCTCCACGCTCCCAGACAGGTTCTGCAGCAGGAATTGCTGGGTTTGCTCTGCCTGGGTTATTCCACTTGGATTCCACCTCTTCCTCCTGCAAAATCTGCCCCAAACTTCCCAATCTTCCGAGGTTTTYGAGTCACCAAAGGCTGAAGCTTTGGCTTGATTGTGGCAGGTAAATGTGATGGTAGAGGCCTGCAGAGGAATTGAATCTCCAGGGAGGAAAGTACACAAGAATTCCCAGTTTCCAGGGATTTCCTGGGTGTTTTGGTGCATTTCCCTGCTGTCCAAGTGCTCTCACACTGCTGGGAGGCAGGAAGATCTCCCAGGAACCTCTGGCTTTGTGGATCCAGAGCTGGATCCAGGGATGGCTCAAATCTTCAGGCACAAAACCTTCCAGACACATCCCCTGGCTGAGCCGCCCCTGGCCTGGCAAACCATCCYCTCCTGAGAACAAAGCACGGCCCAGCTGGGCACAAACAGCCCAAAGTGAGGCAGGAGCGGTTGGATAATTTTGGGACTGAAGCAGARTGAGTGTCTGGGCTCCCCAAACTCCAGCAGATCCTGCCCTGGAGCAGAGCTCGGTGGTACAGAGACACCACGGGGAGCAAAGCTGAGCCCGAGGGAGCTCTCRGAGCTCTGGGGTCACCACCAAAAGGAGAAATAGGGATTTTATCCCTGCCCTGGGGGCTCTCCCGGCCTCCTGCAGGGAGGTGGAGCAGAGGAATCACTTCCAAAGGCTCTGCCGAGCCGTCCCTGGCAGCCTGGGCAGGGAGGAAGGGCAGGTGGAGGTGAGTGAGCATCTGTGGCTCCTGTGCCTCGCAGCTGCCCTGCGCTCCAAGCTTTGTTCTGTTCTACAGCACTAAAAGACAAAATAAACAAGCCAGTCATGATTTCACTCCCCTCTGAGCCCGTATTTGCCTACAAGAAAAGCCCCCGAAAGCCACAAGGTTTCCTTTTTATTTACCTCTTTTATCTTTGCTTATTTTTCTCTGGTGAAAAGTAACCCAACCTTGGCTCGCTGTAAACCCAGGCAGAAACAAAAACCCCTCTTGAATTCCTCTTCATTATAAATGGATTGTCAATGTGTTAAATAAATCAGTGAAAATGGAAATCCAAAAATAAATAGCCATCCTGCTGTTGCTATGACAACTCAAATTTTTTTACCTGGACAGAGATTTTCTGTTTCACAGTTTGGAATCGCTGAAAAGGAGGGTCACATTTATTTTTTTTTTTTTTTCTTTTAATCCTGGCACATTTCACCACCTACCCCCAACACAGAAAAAAAAAGGGGGGGGATTATTTTTGGTTACTTTTTAGTAAATGAGGGGAAGATCAAAGAGAGGAGCTATTTTTCACTGCAGACAGGAGAAAGGAGACACATTCCATTTACAACAACATCRACTCAGCCCAGAAAGGACAGAGAGCACGAAAAATTTCAGGATTTTGAGGTTTTCATGTGGCCCTGCTATGCAAAAGGCAGGGCACATATAGAGCAGCATTAGCATATCTTAAAAACATGTTTGGACTCATTTATTAAGGCAGTTTTACCATGGGGAAAAGCAACATCACCTCAGAACATCAAGAAATATTTTGCAACTTGTGCCATTGTTGATGTCAGTGAAATGTGTGTTTAAATAAAAGTGCAAAATTAATGCACTTCCTGGTCCTTAAAATGGGARAAATCAACCCCGTTCCCCCCAAATCCATGTGGGAAAGCTCAAAGCACTGAAAAATCCCATTTTGCAGTGGAATTCTCTCCTGAGGTACCCCACGTGTGATGGCCAGGAACATTYTGGGGTGGGAAACTGAGGGGAACTCACCAAGAACTACCCCAGGTGACACTTGGGACTCCCTGGCCAAAGTCACAGAAAGGTCTTTTATTCCATTTTACCTGCTTTAAATAACCTCCTTGGTATCTGCCAGTCTGGAGCCTGGTGGGTGGATGATTCACAGATCAGAGAACACCTTCATCTCTTGGCTGGCAGACAGGCAAGAAGCCTTTCCTTCACCCCAAGAGGTAACAAAAAAAGAAAAAGAAAAAAACCCCAGCCAAAAAATACTTTAAAAGTTCAGAAATTCAAAAAGGCAGCTAAAAAAAMCCCCCCACTTGAAAATAGCATCCCTTTGGTTTGTTTCCATTCGCCAATTTCGTTGTTAAATAAAATGAATTTACAAAAAAAAAACAAGTGGAGTCTTGACCAAAATATTTTCTTCCGATTGGAAACTTAGTGACTTGTTGAAAAAACAAACAAACCAAAAAACCTAATAAAACCYAAACTCAAACAAACAAACAACCCCCAAAACGTTCAGAGCCGGGGGTAGGGAGGAAGCAGCAGAGAAGGGAAACGCTCCCAGTGAAGAATCTCCACAAATCAGCCTTTTCCACCAAAAAAATACCTTTGGTCACAAAATGTCTTGACTCGTATTCAATGCAATGAATTAATCTCGGTCAAAATCCAGCCTAATGGTAAGAAAATGCCAAATACACCCCAAAAAATCCGACAGTCAGGGGAGAAATGCTCATGGAATCACGGCCAGGATAACGGGTTTTGCACTGAAATGTACTTTTGTTATTAATGTACGTTCCTCCCGGTTGCTGGGATTTTTTTTATGGCTCTCTCCACACACATATGCACACACACAGGGATTGGGAAAGTGCTCCAAACAAATCTGGGTGTTTGCATCCTGCCTTGCCCGAAAAGCAAAGCAGACTGTTCAGGCAGCAGCCCGCTGAAAGCAAGCATTCAATTCTCCTCAGAGGCTCGTTTTCCTCTAAATGGGCCTCTCAGACTCGGTGACAACTCTTAGCTGAAAAAAAAAAAAAAAAAAAAAAAAAAAAGAACCTATTTTCCAGTGCAAAGTAATCCCTGCTCCATTGCCATGGCACCAGACATCCGTCTCTTTCTTTCATTGACCAGACGAGGTCCTCCTCAGCCTCTAGCTCCCTTTTTTTTTCTTTAAAAAAAAATAGAAATTTTTTTTGTTGTTCATGCGTGTGTGTGTGTGTGTGTGTGTGTGTGTGTGTGTGTGTGTGCTCTCCTGAATTTGTTTCCCTGGTAGGAGAAGGAGTCATTAAAGTATTAGTTGGGGTTGATTGATTCTTCGGGGTTTGTGGGGCTTTGTCATGATCTCAAAGCAGAGGTGGCAAGGTTGAAATAAGAAAAGGAAGATGCAGCTCACCCCTTGGAGAGCCCAGGAGCTCCATTTTGCAGGCTGGGAGTTGGATCCTTTCCAAAAAAACTCGGTGATTTCTTCAAGGTATTGTGAGCATCCGTGAAATAAAGGAGGAGGACAATGTAATCTCTTTTTGCTTTTAACTTCAGAGCAGTTTTACATGATTGTGCCATGGCTGAGGAGCTGCCTACGGACTGCAGCAAAATACAAAAGGAGGAGAAAAACAAAACAAAAAAGCAGTAACTGAGACAGATTAAAATGGAAAAAAAAAACCCGAGAAAAACAATAAAAAATAGATATATACTTATACATACACTGAAAAACAAAGCAGTGCTGAAAATCATACACAGGTTACCAAAACCACCTTAACTCTGCTCCCTTTTTAAATTTTTTGTTCTTCCATGCCCTCCTATCCTCTCCTGCTTCCCAGGTTAAGGAAATCCAACCCAATTCCAGCTTTTTTGGGGTGAACACGGTGCTACCACAGCGCTGGGTGATGACTCAGCATCTGTTGCTTTCTTTTCTTCTTGCATTGGGTTTAAAAGGCTGATCCTGCCTCTGGGAGGCTGGAATTGTCTCCCTGTGGGATGGGGGACGTTGCAGGTGCCTGGGGGGGTTTTTTGGGGGGGAATGATTCAGCACCTCGGCAGGATGTGGCTCTTGGGTGGCTGGAAAACGTGTGCAGCACACGTGTGCAACTCTGATTCCTCCGTCAGGGGAAGAGACCCCGATGGGTTTTGTAGGGAAAACAAAGGAAACGTTCCCTCACGCAGAGGGAAAACACCTTCAGTGCCATTTCTGTGGGTTTTTAACTAATGAACAACCCCAAACACTCACCCCAAACACTCACTCCTCCGACAGGAGCCCTGACAAGACAGACGGATCTGATCTGCCCAATGCCACGCTTCACCTTTGGATTTCATCAAAAAAATCAATTTGCAGTGGCACGCAGAGGCCGGGGCAGGAGGAGGGAGCAGGGACGGGGACAGATGGATGCGCAGGGCACACCCTGGGCTGCTGCTGCCCACGGCGCAGGCGCCTGCAGCCCCATTGATTCCCCCTGGCTCCTGCAGTCTGATCAATTTTGCATTCAGAGCAGAGCCAGAGTGAATTTATTACTCCTCGGAAAGTTCCCAGCAGAAAGGGAGGTGGATCTCCAGAGCTGCTGCAGTTTCTGACTCGCCCCTTCCCACGCTGCTTCCCCACAAGGTGCCGGGCACCTGATTTAGGAGCAGCAGCTCCGAGGGTGACCCCAGAGCTCCTGGCAYGGTGACACCCGTGCTCTTGGCATTTCCCAGAGGCACCATTTGGCCCAGACTTTTGTTCTTTATGTTGCTGGGCACAGAAAGGGGAAGGGAGAGGGAAGGGAGAGGGGTGAGGTGATTTCAAACCTGCTCATGACATCATCTCACCACGCCGAGTCCAAACCATTTATCAACCTGGGGCTGATTCCTCCCAGCCAAGGCCAAGGGGACACTTTTGTTGGGCACGAGGGACAGAGTCACCTCGCAGTGCTCTGGATGCTTTGGCACTCCCACACCTCAAAACTCATCTCCCACTGCATTAAGGAAAACGTGTGTCCCCTAGTTGGCACAACTGTGAAGCCAGCTCGTGTCTGGCACCTCTCTGGGCACACACACAGAGCCAGGAGGAGCCTCCCTCCATCCCCAGCTCAGGGTCAGCATTCCCCACAGCCCTGATAAACAGGGCAGACTTCTCTATTCCAGAAGGATCCGGACTCCAGGAAGATTCCCTGGCTTGTTTGATACTCAGCAGTAGGTCCAACATCCACACTCAATCTCCAGCACCAGGAACTGCAGTAAATTGAGGCCAGGAAGGACAAAAGAAGAGAGAAAACTCTTCAGCTCCTGGCTCTCCCTGGAAAGGATGGGTAGCAGTGAGGGAATGCTGCTGCCTTAAGCTGGGAAGGGAGGGAATGATGAGATCTCTCACTGCTTTTAGTTCCCTCTTCCATCCAACCCCAGGCTGTAATTTAACACCTTCCCCGGAATATTTTCCTCCTCTAAAACATCTGGGTAGAGGTTATGAACTCCAGTGTGGTTCCTGCTGCAAAAAGGAAGGGAATACCAYGGAGCAAGATGGCAAATGGTGGACAATTAGTCGGGAACACGTTTGTGCTTAATGACCTTTATGATCAGACTCAGTTTCTGGGAGATTGAGCTGGGACATGGATATAAATATGGCTTTGAAATGGCTTTGAAATAAAATCTGTGTTCCTACAGCCAGAAAAASGCTGCAATGATTCCAGCCCAGAGTTCCAAACCCGATGTCCCATCTCACTTCCTCACCCCACATTCCATCATAGATTCGCTCTTTGCAACCAGGACCATCCATAGCACCTGAGGGCATTTTTTTCCTTTTCTTATTTTTCTACTCCTGCCTCACACAGCCCCTCCTGAGGGTATCCTGGGATTGGCTCCAAAACTGCCTCCTTCCCACCAGGATTTTAATGCAGATAAATAAAATGTAAAGCACGACCAGACCACGCGAGCAGCATTCCACATTTCACATTTCACATTTCACATTTCACATTTCACATTTCACACCTTGACCTCTCCCAGGCACAAACCAGTCCCGTCCCCCCCAAGCTGCGAGAGACACTAAAAATAGAGTCAGGTCGGATACAGCCGGGATCTTCACCCAGAGCACACCACACACCAGGCTGAACCCAAACCACAGCGAAATCACATCCTGCTGCCTCGTTCCGAACAGCCCTTTGGGCCGGCTAAAGGAAAACGATGGGATTTGCCCGGATCCCATTGTCTGCGCTCGCCTCCGCTTCCCGCCGTGTCCAATTCCGCAGCCAGCCAGGAGAGGGGGATCACAGACAGGGCTGACCAAGAGGTGACTTCAGCACCAGAAGCGGTTTTCCTTTCGCAGATTTTTTTATTAATTTAAATTTGCCCTTTCCCCACTCCAATTCCCACTGGTGACAGAGGGGGGGGGGGAAATCCCCTCCTCTCCAAAAATCCCATGTGAACAAAGCTGCAGTCAGCCAGGCGAGKTGGTAACAGAGTAATTTATGGTGGGTTTAGGAGGAAAAGTGTGGGTTTAAGTGAAACCACACTAAATTAAAAAGGAAAAAAAAAATTAGTTCCTGAGAAAAAGTAATACTGGAACAAGAAGGAATAATAATGKAAAATAATGGGCCTCTGAGCAGCTCTGGTGGACCTGATTCAGGTTCCACAAGTTCCAATAAAGTAGCAAAATGCTGACAAACAGCCTGGCTGGGGGGGGCCGGTGCAGAAATCACATCAATTCTTCTTTTTCTTAATTTTGGAGAGAGAAACAACAGCGCAGCACRCTGAGAACGGGGCAGGAACTTTCCCAGCCCTTCCTCAAGCCGGGGAGAAACCAACTCCTGGACTGGCCTGGATTTCATGTACCCCACAAGGAGCAAAAGSCTGAAATTATCCTGCCAAAATCTTGGAATTCAAGGGAAAACCTTGAACTCTGAAGTCATTAGGAGGCAATTAAGAATTGATCAGCTTTCCCTGCCCCAGGCTGCAGCCCCACAAGTCATCCTTCCCTCTCTGCTGCCCAGCACCTGCCCCTACACCCATTTCTGCCACATCCCTGCTTTTCCAGCATCCCCAAATTTCAGCAGTGCACCCCCAAGGTCCCCCAACACCCTAAAGGCCACGAAAAAGTACAATTCCTGCTTTGCAGGGGTTTGTCTGGATCTGAATGCTGAACTCAGCAGATTCTGGCACCGCAGAGAAGTGGATCAGGCACCCAAATCCTGTAGGCTGCCACACAAATCCTTGTCATTGTCCTTAAATTTTTTCCCCCCATCCCTTCTGGCAGGTTKATGCAATGCATTCCCACACAGCAAATTTAAAAAATAAAATAAAATCCCCTCCAAACCCCCCATTTTTTTAGATGTTGTGGGYCAGAATTACATCAAAACCGAGGACGGATTGATGCTGATTTAGCCAAGGTGGGGCCCAGGTGTCGCCCAAGAAACGCCTCCAAAAAAAAATCTATTTTCCCTGGCTCTACTTTCACAGAAGAAAGAAACCAGCTTCAGAAATAATCCAGCCAGACCCCTGGGGAGAAGGAGGAGGAAAAAAAAAARGCAAAAAAAGCAAAGCAGGCTCCTTCTGGTGTTCCCAGACCGAGGAAGGAGGGGCAGAGTCTGGCCGGGCAGGGCCGGGCCCCGGGAGGCCGGGGCGGGCTGGGGCACACCCGCTAACCCCGGACAATCGGATGAGCAATCTTTGTCAGGAACAAAAGACATCTGCCGAGGGAAGGGGAGGATTGCCGGGGAGCAAGGACAAAGCCGGGCAGCGGCGCACGGCCCGGCCGCTCCGCTCGGCCTGAGGTGCCAGGGTCAAGGCAAGGCCCCGATCCCCACAGGGCCGGGGGATCGATAATGATAAAAACCCCTCGTCCGCCTTCCCCGCCGGGAAAACCGCTCAAAATGCGCTGGGAGAGGATGGAAACCCCCCGTGTGACACCTCGGCAGCGCTGCCCAGCTCCCCGCAGCTGCTGGCCCACTACAGCAGGGATAGGCTCCGTCTAAATTGGTTTTTTAGACACCGAAAAATGGGAGGAGAGCAAATTTTGGATTTTGGGAAGCACACGCGGAGTGCGCACGCAGAGAGGCTGTTTGATAACAAACCCCRCTTCCCAAAACTCCCCCTCGCCTCAGCCTGTTCCAGCTCCAAAATGTGCGTTTCTCTCACGCTCACCCCCACCCAAAATTATCCATCGATAACCAGGGACAATCCAGATGCTGGAAGAGCAAATGGCTGTGCCACGAGGAATTTGAGCCTAAAATTTGGCATGCTGCACCTTCAAGTCCCCTAAAATGCCTTGTTTATCCTTTTTCAGGCTACCTCGCCCCTCCGTGCCTCAGTTTCCCTTTGGTGAGGCAGGGTTTGTGCATCCTATGAGAGGGAGACACCTGGAAAATAGGACAGCCCCTGACATCCCAGTAAATAGGCCAGGCAAGGACCTACATTTCCWTGGGAAGAGTTGGTTTAACCCAATTATTAATACACCATTTACTCAGAATTAACTGCAACTGAAAAGCAGCAAACTCCTGATCAGTGATATCTCAACAGGTCCTTCTCTTTCTCCAGGGCAGACTCGGCCYGGGGATGGTTTTACAAACCACCTTTGCTCAAAATGGTTCAGTTATTTCAACCTCGCATTCCAAACTGGCAGGTGATAAYGTTACCTTTTGGGATGGTATTTGGGATAAGAACAAATCTCCCCTCCTTATTTCAGATTCAAAGTCAGGTTCTGCCCCTCAGCTCCTCCCTTTGTAACTTGTGTGACCACCTGTACTTCAGCACATCATGGAAAAAAAATCCAAAACAATTTTTTTTTTCCCCACAAAAGCTATGGGAACATCCCCTGCCTTTTGGAAATTCTAAAATTCATTATGTTTCATACTAAGATTTTTTAAATAGATTTTCCTCCTAAAAACCACTGTCTCCACTTGAGAAAATTCACAAAATATGTATTTTAAAGTTTCATTTCCTACTTTTTAACTCCACATCTTTCATTCCTACAGACTCCGATGTGCATCTTTCTGTGCATGTTAACTGTTCAGTCCRCCTTGACAATTCCTGGAATTATAACGTGGATTTTTCTCTTAGATGGCACAGCACTATAGGGAAAACAACAATTTCAAATCCATCAATGAATTCCAAGCAATTCAGCCCAAGAAATCCAGGCCAGGGAGGCAATGCAGAGGGAGGAACTACTCAGCAATCCCCATCTCAGGAGTTAAATGAATAAAAGCAATCTGAAGCAAAGAGGAACAAAATAGCAGAGCACACATTTCCACTTCCCCTGGCGTCTCCCCCTCTCACTCATCTAAATGGTTCATTTAACCTGTTCCTAAATGCCCCTCTGGAAAAGAAAAAAGTGCAAAATTTTCATCCAAGTAAAAATGACTCATCACTTAAACAGGGGGATCTTCACCCCAGTCAGCAAAGAAGTGAGAAGTGAAATTAGGGACGTAGATAAGCCACAAAGCCAGGAGCAAAGCTGAGCCTACATCGAAGAGCAGCAGGAAAAAAAACCCAGCTTAAAAATGGTTCTGAGTGCCAGAAAGTCATGTCTTGGCCTGAAAGATTCTGCACTCCAGCACCAAAGCATCACCAAGGCCAGATTCCTGGGACCTGCAGCAAAATCCCTCCTGTGGGATCGGGGTGGGTCAGGAAGGATAAATGCAGTGTTGGGATTTCCCCTGTTTGATTTCCTGTTTCCCCATCCCAGGCTGGCTTGGGTTGGAAGGGACYTTAAATCTCAGCTCATCCCASYCCTGCCATGGGCAGGGACACCTCCCACTGTCCCGGGCTGCTCCAACCTGGACATTTCCAGCTTTGGGAAACACCACRGGCAGCCCTGGCCATCCACCCACATTCCTCTGCCCTAGGAGCAGCTGAAACCCAGGGCTGGTTTTGGCTAAAGGGAGGCAGATGAAAGCTGCTCTCCACTCCAGACATAATAAAGCACAAAACACCACGCAAGAGGCTTTGAGAGAGAGCCAGGAGGAAAGAAGGAATTARGAAATCCAACACCAAAGAGGCCCCGGCAGCGCTGGGAGCTGGGTGAAGCCTCTCAGGCCCCAGCACAGATATTATTGTTATTATTTATTATCTAACACCCGGGATTGCTGCGTTTTCACTTCACCCACAGCCACCTCCTGGAGCACTTACACTGTCCCTGTCCCCATGCTGGCCTGCTTTCCTCTCCTATGCAGGTAAATAGAGAGGCCCCATCCCAGAGGCAGCAGAGTACCCATTATAGCCTGCTGTTTCTCCCTCACACTGATCCTATTATGCCATTACAGCTGCTGTAGGCTCGGGGCTTTTCTATTTTGTGACATAATATTGTGGGCCCAAGTCCCCCCTCCCTGTCCCCAGCACACGAGTGCTGCTCAAGAGCCCTTCAGGTGGCAGCAGGCAGRGCCACAAATGTGTCACCAACATCATCCAGGGACCTGCTCGTTCCCACACGTGCTGCAGTGCCTCCCATTTATCCCGAAATTACAGCTGGGGAGATGTGAAAAGGCAGCAGCTACCCCAAATAACAGCCAGCAGCAAATAAAGGCACTTCAAACGTGCAGATAGAGACAGCTTGGAGGCCTGGCAGGATGGGTAACCCCTCTCTCTGCCTTTAAAGCAGAGGGAAATATCATTTCAGGGATTGTTTGCTCAGTTCTTTCCACCTCCTGCAGCTGAAGGTTCCTGAGGCCTGAGCAGCAAAGGGGGAAGTGAGCAGTGCCAGGGGTAGAGGGGTCTTTCTTTAACCCTGGGCTCTTTGTGCAGGGGAATTTTTGGGACTTTTTGTCCTTAAAACCCCCACTGATACTTTTGCTGCTGGAGAAAAGTCCGAGTGGCCTCACAAATGCTCTGCTGTGGTCACTGGGTCCAGCAGGAGCTTCTTGTGCCACTTTGGGCCGCTGACCTTGAAAGGTTTGAGCCCTTTGGGCACCTGAGGCTGGGATAAATTCCAGTTTCCAACCAGCCCAGGACACTGTGGATGGATAAAAGCTCATCAGGAGGAGCTCCCGACCAAATTAAAACTGGACAACAGGGCAGGAGGACTGGACAGACCGCAGGGGCTGGGACAGGGAAGGCTCCAGCCTTTCACCCCTGCCTGAACAAAACATGTCACAGGGAATGCAGGTGACCTGCAAAATGGTTCCTGTGAGCCATCCCATAACCATCCATGGCTTTTTATGTCTGTTCCTGCACGTGTAGAAGGCACCAAGCACAACCAGGGGGTGATTTACTCAACCAGGGGGTGATTTACTCAGCCAGGGGGTGATTTACTAAGCTCAGCATCAACGAAGAGTAAAAAACTTTGAAAGCCACAGGAATTAACTGCCTCCAATTAATGCCATCTTCTGAGCTGAAGTGTTGTCTTAAAGACAAGTCTCTAATTCTCTTTTTTTTTAATTGCTGTTTGCAGGAATTCACAAGCACATTTCTACTCTATTTTAAACCATAAAATAACTGCAAAACAGCTCAATTATCAATTAGCTAGGGCTTTTTGTCTTTTTTTTTAAATAAGAATATAAATTATATCCTAACTATTATGTTGTATCCATATCTGCTGTTCTGGTTATAGCTGGCTGCTTGTCAGAGCAAAGGAAGAGATGTTCAAGTTGATGAAGAGCAAATTCTGCTTTTTCAGTACCTTCTCCAACTTTAAAACCTGCTGCACTAATCTATAAATAAATCAACAAGGCTAATTCTTAATTCTGAGGAGTGTGGAAGATCCAGAGCCGAGGGGAGCCAGAAGAGATTGCGGAGGGGAAGGAAGGATATTGGTGGTACTCAGGGGCCTCTGCTCAAATCAGCCCATCCCTGAGCCCACTGCACTCAGCAAACTCCATAAAATAGTCAGAAAGTCCTTCATCATTTCAGGTAAGTGTTGAGTGAATCAATCTTAAATCAATCTGTTGGGCAGAGCTCAGGGATGGGCTGAGGGGTTCCTGGAGCTCCTCCCGTGAGTGTTCCTGCAGACTGGACCAGAGTGGGACTGAACTCTCCAGGAAAACTCAATAGGAAACGAAAGCTGTTGACCTGGCAGAGCCTTTCCTGGCACAGCTCAGGCTGSGAGCAGCAGCAGCCCTGCAGAACAGGATCACTCTGCTGAGAGGAATTACCCGAAGTTTGGGGGAGTTTTAAAATATTGATGTTTTAAAATATCCCTGTTGCCTCAGGGGATTCACTTTGTACCATTCAGGGGCTGAGTTCTGCCAGCAGCTTCTTTAGAGAGGGGAAAACCCCACTGTCAATAAATCGAGGTAGGATAATCCACATGTTGGGAAGAGTTTGACCCAAAAATCCATTGGAGCTCCCTGAAAGGCTCCCAGCAGTTTGTTGGCTGTAAAATCAGCTTCCAGTCCAGGATCCAGCCCAGCATTCCTGTTGTGAGATTTCCCCACAAACTATTTCATTCTGTTTAAACATCCCAGSTCAAATTGTACCTGACAGAGATCCTGACACGAATTTCCTCGTCTGTGTTTCTGGTTTGCACGTGCTGCCAGTGTCTGTCAGTCTTTTCCTAAAGCCAGAATCGCTCCCCAAGATTTGGATTTCAGTGAAATCCACACAGAAATCACCAAGAACAGATTCACAACTGACAGTAATTCCATAATTTTCCATAAAATCATACATGCCTTTGTGCAACCACTGTAATATCCCTGTTCTAGAGCCTRTGGTGGAGCACCCCACTGAACTGAGCTGATGTTGCAAAGCCGTGAGAGATGAGAATTTGGGTTATGGTTTCTGTTCCTCTTGAAAAAAAACCCAGTGAGCATCATAACCAATGCCCGTCTTTAGGGTGGACTAGTTCATGAAGATGCCTRAAGTCACCTCCTCTTAAAATCAGCCTGGAATGTCACAGAAATGAAATTATTTTAGTAGTTCAGGAGGTTTTTATCTCCCAGTGTGCAGCCCRGGGCGTTTTAGGTTGTTGGTTTGTCACAGCTGCTTTGTCCAGCTGTCTCAGGACTGGTCTCAGGACCTCCAGAGTTAAACCAACAGTTCCTTCCAGGAACTGAGCTGCAGGTTCCAAGTCTAAGAGCCAAGACAGAGCCAGTTCCTCTGGGATTTGGGCACTCCAGTGATGCACGGAATCATTAAGGTTGGGAAACACTTCCAAGATCATCAAGTCCAACCTGTGACCCATCCCCACCAGAGCTCTGAGTGCCACATCCAGGCTTTCCTTGGACACTTCCAGGGATGGGCACTCCAAACCTCCCTACCGAGGCCTGAGCACCCTTTCCATGGGGAAATTCCTGCTGCTGTCCACCCTGAGCCTGCCCTGAGGCCGTTCCCTCTCCTCCTGTCCCTGTTCCCTGGGAGCAGAGCCCGACCCCSCCGGCTGTCCCCCCTGGCAGGGACTTGTGCAGAGCCACARGGTCCCCCCTGAGCCTCCTTTTCTCCAGGCTSAGCCCCTYTCCCAGGTTKTTCTCCCCCCTCAGAGCCCCCCCAGGCAGAGGAGCTGAGTTCAGGGCTCAGACCTCGCTCAGCAAATGTGGTCCCTGGGGAGGCTGGGGGACAGGCAGGCCACAAATTCCTGGTTKTGTGCAGGGAAGGCCAGGACACAGGCCAGCAGCACTGCCAGGAAAAGGGGACACGCATCAGGCATGTTCCAGTGGGTCCCAAAAGCAGCTGAACTCACAGRGAGCTTCTGTGACCTCAGCTGGACCTTCCACACCAGCACAGACACGTGTGGCAGAAATATTGCTGAGATTGGGGCTTAATCAGAGAGCAAATATTTATTTCTATGGGTAGATATGTATTGATTAAATTGATAGATGTGTTTGATCTTTTTATACAATTAAAATATATAACACAATGTATAGCAAATACATGTTTTTTTACAAATCAGCACAGCCAGCCCACATGTGATCTGTACATCTAGGGAAAGCTCAGCCCGAGGTTCTGTTTCAAATTAAAAGCAGCCCTGCTGCAATTAATCACAGCCTGGCTGATGAAGCACGCACTGAAAGGACAACAAGGATTCTGGGAAGCTCAGCCTGTCATCTGCAGCCACAACAAGTTTGGTTTAAACCTCAGGACAAGGAGGGTTTGTCACCCAGCCCCTGGTCTGAGCTGCTCTGAACAGTGTCCCCAAACCAGATGGTCCAGAAGATCCCAAAATATCATTTCCAGAAGTTTAGATTTATCACAAAATTAAATAACACCCATCCAACGCTGGCTTTGAACACTAAACTCTCACTGCTTTTATTTGCCATGATTTTATTAATTACTGAGTTCAGCTGCAGACTGGATTCTTCACTTCCTTCCCTCTAATTCCTTCCATTCTCTGTCTCCCCATTCCCTTTTCCCCTTTGCACCCGCTGCACCTACAAAAGTTGAGTTTCCAAAACCCCTGGAAAGTTTACAAAGCCCTGGGATCATCTGAAATCACGTGAGATGACACAAAAGCATTTGTGCTTCTTCCAGCAATTTAGAGAACTTCAGCGAAACTGAACTCTCTCTCCATTTCTTTGCAAGGAGATATTAAAAAAACCCCAAACCTCTCCCAGGATTTAACTGACTGAGCTATTACAGTTTTCAATAGAAAAATGTCTTAGTGAAAAACTCCTCATCAGCTCTCACTTTAAATTAAGGGCTTAGATTTTATCTGAGACTGAATCCACTGCTAAACACTGSCAAATCTTTTCCTCCTTGCTCCCAGCTTCTACAGGTGTAAAATAAAAATTAAAAAWATATATATAATAATAAAAAGCTTATGAATATATTCTAAGGGCAGCTCTTACAATGAAGAAACGTTCCATGATGCAGACCTGTTTCCTAAAGCTCCTAAAGCCTCACAAGGGTGATATTTGCACAGTGGAATTCTCCCAGAAAGCCAAATCCGAGCATTTTGGACCAAGAAGCAGAGGCTGAAGAGCCAAGATTGAGTTGCCTGATTCCTACAAGTCACAAATTAAAGGGGGGGAAAAAATGGCAGATGAC
>QVAJ01000279.1:238747-249866 GCA_003546035.1 Mixornis gularis | reverse complement strand
TGGCACGAATTTTTTTATACAGACAAAAGAACCTGCGGAATTTAACCACGGAGCTGCCCGGGATCAACAGCAAAAAATAAAATTAAAAAAAAAATAAAACAAACCCAAATCCCACCGAAGCTCATTTGATAAGATCTGCCTGCAGCCAGCAGCTTGGGAAAAGCTGAAATCTTTGCACACAGAGCCGGTGGGGTTCRGTTTGTTTTCTTTTTTCTTTTTAAATATTTTCTAAAATGCAGAATGATTTCCTTAAATAAACATTTTGGCAGCGTCCACCTGGAGAGAAAGGAAAGCCTGGTGCAATTCCCCAGGACGAGCAGGATTCCCAGCGAATCGGACAAATCCTTCTGCTGGGGAAATGACAGCAGTGGGGAGAACAAACAAACCCTCTTCAGACAAACAAATATATTTGAATGTAATAAAAATGTYGACAACTGTTATGTGATTAAAGCAATTGTTTTATTCATTTAAGGCCTCGCCATCGGAATAATTTAAAATTAAGTGAGAAACATCAGCCCCTTGGGTTTTGCAGAAGATATTTAATTTGGAGGAATAGTTGTGGGGTTGTCTTTTTTTTTTTTCATAGCTATTTTCAACGTTGCAAGATAAAGCTCTCTTTTTTTTTTTTCTAATTTTATTTTAAGAATAGACCCCATTTAGGATTTCACATTGTAAATCTCCCTATGTCTGAATGCTGTTACAAGGTTTGACAATGAAAGAATAATTCATGTCAGACAAAAAGAGCCCTTCAATCAGCTTCATGCAGCTTTTCTCCTGCAGGGCTATGCCAAAACGAATGTGGAATCCTGAACTGAACCATCCATCACATTTCCCGAGTCTTTCAATTAATGACACTGCAATCAGATCGATGGCGTGTAATAAGAAAAGAGCTTTGCATTTCTATACCTATTAATTCGCTGAGTAACTCCAGTGCTAAAACGTGACCAGAAAGGGAAGAGAAAAGGAAATTTTCATCCTCCTGGCGAGATTTTGGGGGGTGTTGGAGCCCCACTGGGCCAGGCTGGGTGTCACCCCAAGCCCTGCTCGGTGCAGAARTCACACGGGGGTTTTGTTGCTGGTTAAAGGCAGCACAGAGGCAGCCCAGTCTCCCTTGCAGACAGGTATTTGCTGCTGCTGGGGCAGTGTTTTCCTGGGAGGCACTCTGCAGAGGAGCCTGTTTTCCTAAGGCTGCCCAGGGCTGTCCCGGGGCTGTGCAGGGCAAGGGCAGAAATCACCCACCCGGTCCCCAGATCACAACACGGGGACGGGGCCACCTCACCCAGCCACTGAACCTCCAACAAAACCGGCTGGGGAGGGCTGAGGGCAGGCAGGACCCACACACAGACCAGAAAAACCAAAAAACCCCTCTGCCAGCAGCCCTGGGATGAAATTAGGGTGGCCTCACGTCGGTGAATGGCATGAGAGATTTGGGATCGATGACAACAAAACGAGGGAGGTTTTGCAGAAGGGAGCTGCCGAGCACATTGCAATTCSCTCCCTGCAGGCGTCGGGGGATTGTTTGGAGAAGCAGAGCTACGGGCAAGGGGAAAGTGCAGCTCACCACAACACAGGCGTGATTAAAAGCAGCTAATTTGTGAATTTTTTTCCTCTTGAAAGGTAGATTGTGTGCCTTAAAATGCCCAGCTTACAAAAGAGGATCTCTGAGAAGTGAACTCAAACAAAGGGGCTTCACCACTGTGGAGGGAAGGAGTGATTTGGAGGAGACAAGAGTGGATCACCAGTGGTGAGAGACAAATCTTGGCTCCAGAAGGATCCCCTTGTGTCATCCTGGACAGGAAACTGGAGGTGAAGTGTCCCCACCAAGCCCAGCCCTTCCTCTGGGTCGGATAATTCCTCAACCTCCAGCACTGACACGAATTTCAGCAGCTTTGGCTTCACCTCAAAGGAAAAGGAGCTGCAGCTGGGATAGGAGATGGACCTGGGTCAAAACCTACAGAAAGACCTTCTTTGGGGAGCAATAGACTTCCAGGGAGGTTGTGGACTTTGGAAGCCTTCAGAAAAAAAAGGAAAAAAAAAAACAACTTTATGAGAGAAAACAAGGGATGGAACAACAGGAAACAMGGGAGGTTTTCAAGGTTCACTTCCCCAGATATCAAAGAGTGCCCTTAAAGGATCATTTCTGGCTTTGCCTCTTGACATCTTTTACGATCAAATTTCAGCAATTTGAAATTTCGAAAAAAGAAAAAAAGAAAAGAAGAAAAGAAAGAAAAGAAGAAAAGAAAAGAAGAAAGCTTTGTGAATGCTGCAGCTGAATGTGCCCATCCGTGCCACACACAGGGAGGCAGACACAGGCTGAGCACCCAGGATGGGAACTGAGAACTCCAGGACAACAACAGAGGGACGGGACGGTGCCCACGAGCTGACTTGCAAAATAACTGCAACTCAGGCACAGTCTGAGGTGCCCAGACAAAGAACAATAAATAAATAAATCATGTCGAAGCACAGACAATCCCTCTGCAATAAAACAGGAGAGCTGGATGCAGGCTAAAGAAATGGGRAAAAAATGAAATCTGGGATGAGGAGGGGCGAGGCTGGAAGGGGTTTTGAATAGGAGGGTGAATGCAAAATATTGATGTGGCACATCACCACATCTTGTCCTGTCTCTGCAGGGGACACAAAGACACAGCCACAGGGGTTTGGAGCAGCAGGTTTGGGAGCTCAGGGGCAGCATTCCCACCTCAGTGACCTCCAAGGAACGACCCCACCACCTCTCCTGGCCTGCAGAAAAATAACCCTGAATGGTTTTAGGGTGTCAGCAGCCCCACACAGGGAGGGSTCTTTAATCCCAGGGGCTGAGGGGCTGTTCCTGTGGTTACACAGCATTCCCACAGCTCATCCATGCCCGGAGATCTCCATCTCCTGCCCACTGCAAGGCGCAGTTTGTGCTCAGTAAGGTACAAATGTCCTGTCTGTGAGCAGCTGAGGCCGAGGGGAGAAGAGGGTGCTGCAGCCTCCAGCCATGATTTCAGCCCTGGCTGCCTTCCAGCAGCTCCCAGAGCTCCACCAGCCACGGGCAGCCCTGCTTGCATCTGCCTCCCTCTGCTGTAGCTGCAGGCAGACTTGCACACTGCTGTTTTCTGTAGTTTTCTTTTGCTTTTAAAATAGGTTTGGACGAGCTTTCGGGAGGATTTCTCAGGCTCCTTCTCCTCCTCTCTCTCCAAGGAGCTTGGGGAGTGATCTCTGCAAATGAATGTGATGAAGAGAAGGCGTCTCTGGCTGTTGGCCTTGCTCAGGGCTGGGGCAAAGCAGCCTCTGGGCTCGTGGTGGAGCATCTGTCTGCAGAAACGGCCAGCAGAGCCAGGTCCCCCCTTGTTTCTGGACAGACAGGTAAAAAAACCCCACTCGGACTGCCCAAAGCAAAAAAACATCCCCACCTGGACTGCCCAAAGCCAAAAGCTCCCTCCCTGGACTGCCCAAAGCCAAAAGCTCCCTCCCTGGTCTCCCCAAAGCCATGGCCAAACCCAAGCTTTTGGGGCCAGCCCTTTGTCCTGTGCATTTCTTGGAAATTCAGCTGCCAAGGTGCAGTCCCAGCACTGCAATAGTCGTTATTCCTTGGTTGTTTCCCCACTAAAAAGACACTTTCTCCRTGCTCCTGGTGCTCCTGGCCATGATTAATACAACAATTAGAGGTCAGCATTAAAGCAATCGATGCAACAAGGGCTCTGCTCCTCAGCCAGCCCCTGTAAAATGTCCCTGGTGCCTCCTTATCTGGGAATCCAACCTCAGCTCCCCCCAAATCCAGAGTGCTGCAATCATCCCTTTCCACMCAAATAAAACTGTCTCAATGTCTGCCTTTCACAAATAATTATCTGATTATAATAAATAAATATYAGCACAATATTATTGAAAGGTAGATGAGCAAATGAGAGGGGAAACCTGAAGGTGGGTGAGATCACAGAATTAAAGGGTGGGTTGGGTGGAAAGGGACCTTCAGGATCATCCAGGTGCTAAAATATTTGGAGGGTGTGCGTGGAATTACAAGGCTGGGAGAGGCTGGCCATGGTTTAAGTTTTTAATGAAGGGAGGGACATTTATTAGGACAATTCAATATTTTCTAGGCAGCTCAGTGAGACAGGGGGACACTGCAGCCTTTGGAAAGGACAATGTTGTGCCACCGGAATGACAACGGGGTGAGGAGTCAGCCCAGGGTGGGGTGAGGGTGATCCCAGCTTCCCCTTCCTCACCCTGCCATGAAATAAAGAAAATCCCTGAAGTTTTGGTCTGGGCTCTGTCCACAGCCTGCCCTCACCCTCTGACAAAACAATGGAATCACACCCACAGATTTTGGCAGCTCCCAGGTTTGTTTTTCCCGGCGGGGCCGAAGGGGCTCTGCCAGCCAGAGCTCTGATCTCGGGGGGCCACTTCTGCTCTCAGTTATCCCAAAATGCAGCTCCCAGCCTGGACCACGCTCTCCTGGGGTGTCCCAGGACAAGCTCAGCTCCTCAGGCCCGTCTGAAATGGGATAAGGACACACTCAAAGGGAGGGAGAGGCACAGGAAGGAGTTTATTCCTTTATTATTTGCCGTCTCTCAGTCTCCCTGCTGGGGTCTCTACCCAGAGCCACAGGGCCTGGGATGGATGACAATCCCATGGATTTATTTCTCCTTCCAGAGGTGTGGAAAACTGAGCAGGATTCCCAAGGAAATTTGGAGGCTGCTCCAGAGCTGAGAGCAAGAACCAGCCCCCTGCCCAGCCCTCGGAGTCCATCCCCAGCCAGACAGCAGCAATTAGCTCCTGTTCCCTCATCAGCAGCGTGCCCTCAGTCATTTAATTAACAAAAAACATTTCGGTGGTGCCAACTTGGTTTTAAAAAGAATCTTTTTACATTATTTTTCTTTCAAGAGTTGTGCCTAGAGATGCTATGGAGATTTTCAGAAAGATGGGCTCCACTTAAAAACGCACAAAAATCCCCCGTTGGCCTCTGGGTCTTTATCTGCATCTTCCAACTACTAAAACTTTAAATTCTGGGCATTACATGTTTAGGGCTGACACTGTACTCGTGATTTTGGATGCAGAATTACTGAGGGAGTCTCCCTGCAGAAGTGAATCACTTTCATTTCTAAAGTAGCTCAGATCATCCCATCTCTGGACTTGCCCCCTTCCCTTCACTGGTTACAGAGACTCTGACTGACCAGCAGCATTCCTGATTTTTAGATATTTCCATCTAGACCTCTCCAAGTGTGCAGCCCTTGGATGAGGAACATTAGGATTTCCTACAGGGCTGTGGCAGCCAAAAACTGATAAAACTTTTGGATTTCCTCTGATGTTTGAAAATAATAAATTTCCAAAGCCTTGGCCAGAGTTTTAACTGTCCCACACATCTTTGTGCCATTCAGGCTGATCAGTTTGGTGCATTCCTTGAATTCCCCAGGAGGGTGAGCTTGGGAGGGAGTGGTTATGGACAACGTTATTGGTGCTAATTAAGCAAATATCTCATTAATTCAGGTGTCTAATGATTCCTTTCTGTTTGTTACCTTGGCTCTCAGCCTCTCGTTGTTCTTCTCCCTCTCCTAGACTTTTAAACACGACACACAAATAGATTTGCTCYTGGCAGGTATGGTGATGACTCTCAGAATGAGCGGCTTCATCTTAAATAATGCCAGGATGCAGGAATAAACCCAATCCATTCGCATTCCTGTGGGCTAGAGAATAAATTTTATTCCCTCCAAAGCTGAGAAATGGCATAATTGGGCCCTATCAGATGCTTATCAGATTGATGCTGGTGGTTAGTGAGCCTCGGCTGCAAACACAGACACATCAGTGCTCGTGTTGGAGGGAAGTCACCTCTCCTCCAGGGGTCCATTAGTCACAGGGAAACTGTTGAACCTGGAGAAATAAAACTTTCCTGGTGGTCACAGTAGTGGCCTGGTGGAAGAGTTTATTGCCCTGACACCAGGCTGTAAAATCACCATTATTCCTGAACTCCGAAGGGAGCGCTGCTCTCCAGCAGTGGGTTACAACGGGCTGGGCGTGCTCTGAGGGGGATTCAGAGCTTCAGAGGCACAAGATGAGGAATTTAAACTCTTTGGGCTCACTGGAGGGTGTGCAGGAGCTTCAACACCTCTGCAGGAGAGGTCAAGATTTTTGGTTGCCCGTCAAAATATTCCCAGATCAACCATTTAAGTTTTTTTTTATCAAAACCTTGCTTTTAGTAAAAATATAATGAAAATAATATCCTTTAAAGAGTTCTTGTAATCTAAAACCACGGAATGGATGATCCAAGAGAGGGTCTGAGCTCTTGTGTTCACCTTGAGCCCTTCCACGGGGAGCAGAGGCCAACTGCCCTGGGCAAGCTGGGTGCACCTCCCTTGTGTCCTGGACACTCCAGGAATTTATCCAGCACCACTGCGCTTTTTCCAAGTTTTTCAACCCAGTTTCCTCACGAGAAACTCACCTTCAGAAAGAGGTTTGGGAAGAAACAGCATTACCACATGATAACTCTCGTTACCTATAGGTTTGCTAAAAATAAAAGTGCCTGGAGAACCCTTGAGAGGGAGATTCAGCCTGGTCTGGGTAGGTGGGCTCAGCAGTGAGGGTTTAGCCCATTTTCCCCATTTTCCCCATTTTTCCCATTTTCCCCACTGGAAATGTGGCCCAATGAATGCAGCAGAAGTGAAAAAGCAGCCATCCACCAACCGTGATCAGAGGCTGAGGTTTCTAAACCGTATTGAGGTTGCAAAAACAAATTGACATCAACATATGGGGGAAGTCTGAAGTTGCAGCAAACATTCGCAAATGTGAGAAACTTTGGCACGCAAGAGTCCCCATTAAATTCAAATACACAATGCACAAGATTAAAGTTATTCAGAGGCATTAATGTTTGCGAGATCAGACCCCTGAGATGTCTCTGTGTAGTAACAGTTACTTTAGGTTTAATCTGTTATTGCATTAATATCTATAAAGAGCATATATAAATACAAATCAGATGGCAGCTGCAGTCTCGCTGAAGGAAAAGATTGAAGGGCCTGGGGGGAGCTAAAATTTCCACGATGGGAATTTCCAGTGCCACGTATTTTGGGGATTCTCATCCTGCTCCAACTGCAGCTATTTCCTTCTTTTTTTTTTACACAATGCACACACACACACAGAGATACGTGAGAACAAAAAGGGCAAAGAAAATAATTAGGGGAAAGGAGAGAAGGACAATAAAAAATTGTCTTCAAGTGGACAGATTGCCCTTGCACAGGAGCAAGTGATGGTCTTAAGCATGGCAACCCCCCTCAGATTTCTGTGAAAAGCCTGATGTGCTCTACTTAACACTTAAGAAAATTCACTGGGGAATAATGACCTCTAATTTATTTTGGCTACAGTGATGTTCGTCTGTGCCTCGTTAATCTGGCTCTGAAGATTTCGGGGGACTTTTGAACTGGAGCCTGGCTCATTCTGCAGTGCCTGGTGGTTAATCTGCTCGGATATTCCCCCAAATAACCATCTGCTCCACCTTGTGTTTGTCTCACTCCCCGACTATCTCAGCTCCTGGTCCGTCCTGCTGGCTCATTCAGCACCCTTTAAATTTCTCCTCTGGCCTTATGTCTGCTTGCTTATGTTTTGGACAGACAATGGAGGTGATACAGGCCATTATTCATGAGGAGCTTCAAGTGTAACGTGAGAAACATCTCATCTCCTGACCCCTGTTAGCATAAGAATCGCTGATAAAATTCTGGACTGAAAGAGAAGGATCTTCTGGGAAAAATATCGGCAAAAGTTTCACTTGAGATGGGTTTTGTAAGAATAATCCAGATTAATTCTCTGCCTAAGGACCAGACCTAACTCCTGGTGCAGTCACCAGGACTCTGGAGAGGAGCTGTGGCAGAGACCTCAGGGGCCCGTGGAATTTTAAAGAGAAGAATGTTCTTTACCACTCCCACAGCCTGTGCTCGTGCATTTTATATTTTTTTATCCAAAGATCATGCAGTGATTTCCACACTCGAGTGAATTCAGCCTCCAAACACGCCCAGAGAGGGTGTAAATATTGATTCCACACCTGGACCACCTGAATTAAAGACTGGAGAGGTCTCCTTGGATCACACATCACCAAGTCACCAAGTTTTAACCAATTTCTACTTATTTTAACAGAGTCAGATCTGAAAGAAGTTTGGGTGAAGCAGTGGGAAAATCCCAATCTCCATCAAAAATCCCCTAAACACACTAAACTGAGAGTGCACCTGATCACGGGAAGCAGATTTTGACCAGGTTTTCTTCTTTTTCCCTGTATCAGCCCCCAGCAGACTCACAGGCACAGTATTGATGCTGTTTGTGCCTCCGGTGGGATTTATTTCCCTCCAAATTTGGCATCAGCGGGGTTGATTTAGCGGGAGCAGAGCCCTGAGTCTGCTGAGCACAAAATAACCCAACAGCCCTTTAAGGGAAAATGTTAAATAAATGGCAAACGAACCAATTAATGCCCTTGGATGGATTAATGGAAACAAAAAAAATTCTCCGTGTGCGCACTCAAAATATCCCAAACCCAAATGGAAACCTGCTGAGGAGTGTTTATGGATGCTCCAAGTGCTAATGGCACGCTGAGCCTTATCCTTCAAATATCACAGGTCAATGGAACAGGAACATCTGCATTTCCAAATGCTCCTTGCCTGGCTGATCCATCAATATGATAACTAATACAGACTTAAACTCCTCGATGGACTCCCTGAAATTAAAACAAGCAGAGAGCAGAGAAAAAAGCCTAAATTACCATCACCAATGGATTTCAGATAAAAGTCAAGGAATAATTCCACAAAGATCGCCCGAGACAATCAAAGGAAGCAGCTTTGTAGGTGGGTGAGGGAAGTGGGAAATGGGACCAATTCCATTCCATGTGCAGAGGCAGTTCAGCAAAAAGTCAGCCCAGATTAAAAGCTTGACAAAAGTTGGGCCAAGCTGCTCTCCTCACTAATTGATGGGGGAAAAAAAACATGAGTAAATGAAGAGTTTTCTCCTTCCAACGGTGACAGAGCAGATGTTTGCTCAGAGAAAGGGTTTGGGGACAGGCTGCACCTTTTCTCTCCTTGTCTGGGGAAATCCAGAGTGGCTGCTCAGGGTTTTTTTAATGTTGAGCATGGTCTGGGATATCCCTGCGGTCACTTGGGGTCACTTGTCCTGGCTGTGTCCCCTCCCAGCTCCCTGTGCAAAAAAGGACTCTGTGCAAGCCCTGCCCAGCTGGAAACAAATCCAAACCACAGCCCCGTGCTGGCTTCTATGAGGAAAGTTAACTCTATTGCAGCCAAAATTTTAATTTTAGCATCACRCAGAGGTTTCAGCTGAAATTAGGGCGCCTCAGCGCTACAGACACACTCCCCTCTCACCCCACAATCCAGATCCTTAAGGAAAATATCAAATATTGCTCAACTCCCCACAAAAAGAGGCAGCTGAGGAGCCCTGGAAGAGCAAACTCAGCCCTGAGTCCAAGGGAGAACATTTCCAAAACCAAGCAAGTGAAACGTGGGTCGGGGTTAACTCACACAAATCTGAGAGGAAAAATTCTCCTCTCTGGGCATGTCCTGCTGTAAATCCTGGTTTGGGGCTCTGGTCTGTGCTGGGTGGAACCCTGCAGCTCTCCGATTTCCCTGTGGATCTGCAGCTGCCATTCCTGGCTGACCCTTCCTAAACCTCAGATGTTTTCCTCTCGGAGCTGCAGGAGCATTATCTGGGCTTACCAAGAGACCAGCCCAGAGCTGGGTTACTTCTAAGGCTTTCAGGGTCTCCAGCAACTTTTTGAGAGGTTGGAGAAACCAGGAGGAGAGATGGAAGCCATTTCCCCCAGAATTTCAGCCTTTATTTTCCTTTGCCCCCATGTGCAGCCAGAAAAATAAATTCCTGGTTGTGGAGCCATTCCTTGGAGAACAGGACAGTGGGCAAATCATGTCCAAAACTGTCCAAATCTCCACTCCCTGCTCTCCTCTCCTCTCCACACCCAGAGTCTCTAAAAAGAGAATAAAAAATGAAGTTTGTGGATTGTGAAGCTTGGCTGCTTTAAAAAAATCAGGCAGCCCCAATCAGCTGAGCCCAAATCAAACTCCAGGAGATGGTCAGAGGAGCCCAACTCCACATTTACACTAAACCTTGGCACCTCCACGTTTCCTTTGGGGTTCTCTGACCTCCCTCAGCCTCTTCTCCCACACAGACTTTGACTCCTAGGTGGGGGTTGATTTGGGGGTTTGTGGGAGCTCTTGTAGGTGTTGGTGTCTTTGAAGGGGCTGAAGGAACATCACTCAGTCCTAAACATCTCGGATTTTCCAAGAAGAAATCTTTCCAGGAACAAATGGAGGAAATAGGCACCCAGGGCCCCTCAAGAATTCTGGCAAGGAGAGGCCAGTGCTTCCATGGAGGACATTTCAGAACATTTCCTGGGGCATTTCTGRAGGCTGTGGATTTACAGGCAGGGACGATGTCTGCAAAAGGCCTGGCCAACACAGGTGGGAGAACAATGCAGCAAGAAACAAATGAAAACTTCTTTCTTTTCCTTCATTTAACTGAAAGGAACTAGGCCTGATTCCCTTTGTTTGACAGCGGGAGGGCACCGTGCAGGGCCCAGGAGTCGATCCTGGTTTACAGCAGCACATCTCAGGGTAGGGGCYGCTCCGAGTTCCCTCAGACCGGGAATCCAGCACAGCGCTCCCACAGCTGCAGCAAACTGGAATTTTCCTAATCACCCACCTCCTCTCCAGGCAGTCTGTTGGCCATGAAGGCAATCAGATGAATTTGTAAGTCTGAGATGGGGGAGCAGTGTGAGCCTCCATGGTTGGGTTTCTATGGAAACAATTCCCCCGGCATCCTCAGTCCACATTCGGTATTCCTGTCTGCCTGCCTCCTTCTCACACTCCAAATCCCTCTTCTCCAAACACTCCTCTCAGGAGGGAGATGTTTGCTGCTCCCTGCTGCTCACCCTCTGAGCTGGGATGAGGGATGGGGCACTCACTGCTCCCTCCTCTCACCCTCTGAGCTGGGATGAGCAGGGATGGGGCACTCACTGCTCCCTCCTCTCACCCTCTGAGCTGGGATGAGCAGGGATGGGGCACTCACTGCTCCCTCCTCTCACCCACTGGACTGGGATGAGCAGGAATGGGGCAGTGACTGCTCCCTCCTCTCACCCACTGGACTG
>QVAJ01000279.1:208596-228146 GCA_003546035.1 Mixornis gularis | reverse complement strand
AGATATAGATATAGATATAGATATAGATATAGATATAGATATAGATATAGATATATAGATATAGATATAGAGATATAGAGATATAGATATAGATATAGATATAGATATAGATATAGATATATAGTGATGTTTTTAGTTTATAAGATATTCACTGCTAAAATCCCAGCTGCATTACTGGGATGCTTTTCAGTCCTATAACCCCCCCACTACACCTTAGATATCTTCTCTAGAGGGTTTTGATGTGCTGGCACTCTCTGTTCCTGCCATCAGCCCTGGGACTCGTTTCTCCCCTCACTGACCCTGGGGTTGACCTGAGCACTCAAACACCTTTCTGGGACACCCAGGAAAGGAGAAAAAAAAATCCCAAACCTCCAGAACAGCAAGGAAACATGAACTGGATTCATGTCTTCAGTGCTGACAGCTCTGAGGGGTCTCAAGGAGGAGAATTCCCAGTGCCCAGCAGCTCCTCAGGAGGGCACTTGGACTCCACTGAGGTGTGCAGCAGTTTAATGATTCTATTTTTGTTCCTTTCTGAACTTCCAAAGCTTCACAGCTGATGCAGGGAGAAAAAACCCATTAAATGAAAGGCCAGGATGGTGTGGAGATGAATCTGAGGCTCAGAAGTGCCAAGAGCAGAAACTTTGACCCTGTCCCACACCACCCTCTGCAGCAAGAGCTGAAACCTCTGCCAAAAGCTGGATTTTAGGGAGGGAAGCACTGAAATCACCAAGCTACAAACACCAATTGATAAGCAAAGCACAGAAGCATTTTGGTGGAGGTGGCACAAGAGAGGGAGAAACTCTGAGAAACTCCAGGTTCCACTTCCAGCTCATGAACTGCCTTTTATTTTCCCACTTCAACTAAAACTTTTCCTCGAGGAAAAAATCAGGGAAAWAACATTTTGGCCAACTTTTCTCCAGTGAAATGCTCCCAAACCCCCCCTGGGGTGAGTTGTAGCCAGAATTGCAGTCTGAGTGTTTCAGAGAGGTGCTGAACCCCCAGCCCCGGGCTGCTGCCATGGATCAGTTAAGGATTAATATTTCTCCCTCTTTCTGTCAGGTTTTCCTTGGAAGTCCAAAAAACCATTCACAGCAGCACCCAGGGTGTTTTGTGTGCTGGAAGTGCCTCTCATTCCCTCCCTCCCTCTGTTTTAGGAGAGTGGCAGGGCTCTGAAGGAAGCCGGATCTTGGCTGCCTTTATTGCTCCTGGGGGCCAAGAGGAAAGGGTGAGAGCCATAAACACAAAGATGCCAAGATACCAGGAAGGAGGCTGCAGCTGGAATGCCCAGCCCTGGCTGCTTTGTTCCCTGGGAATAATCAATATATTGATCATCTAGACAGAGAGATCATATGGATATACCTGTGAGGAAAGTGGAGGTGCAAAAAGACACCATTTAATTTCTTATTATATCCCTGTGCCCCTTCCACAAATCCTAAACCTTCTTTTTGCTCATGTTTCTACCCTGARCTGACACCTCCTGCTCTGCTTTTTGCCCTCTACAGGTGCTACCAAAATCTTCCTGCACAAAATCTTGGGGTAAGAAAACCAAATATTTTTGGCTGTGGGACACGGATCCACTTGAACCCAAATCCCACAGAAAGTAACCAGATTTAACTACAGGCTTTGAATTGAGGCCAGAGTGGTTGAAGCTGCACAAAATTCAGCTATCCCAGGTTAATTTAGTGCTTTCTGTGGCAGCAGCTCCCAGAAAATCCCCTGGAAATGAAATACCCCCAGCTCCAGGGTGCTCTGCATTCCTCTGGATCCTGGATCCCGACCTTCTCCCTGGCCCCACTGCCCTGACCCACAGCACAAACCCCAGGGCAGCCACTCCTGCCTCAGCCCTTCTGAAGGACGAGCCCAAAACTTCCAGGGAAGGCAGTAAACTGGAATTATGTGAACTCCTGTTTTGCTAAAGSCCCTCCTGTGCTGCAGAACTCTGAGCTGAGCGGCCTGAACTGCAGGAAATCACCCCAAAGCATCCCCCTCATCCCACTGGGAATCCAGGATTCCCTGACTGGATCCCAACCCTGAGGCCAGGGGGGAAATCACTGCAGCCACCCCAAGGCCACGGTGCCAGCCCAGCCAGGGTTCCCAGCAGAGTTCTCCTGCAGCCAGGGCAGCACAGGATGCTCAGCTTTCCTCCAAGGCAGCAACAAGTTATTTGTTCCCTGGGGAAAGGCAGCTGGTGATGAGCTGTGGGGGCAGCAGGACAGGCTGCAGGGCACGGGCAGGGCATGAGAGCAAACCCCACGGAGCCCCAGGGATAATGACAGGGGCCAGGTGCTTCAGCTCAGCACTTGCAGTCTAAGCCTCATTTCAATTCATATTTAAGGCTATAAAAGCTGAACAGGAAAGTAAATGTGACACAACACAAAATAAAATGAAATAAAAAAATAATCCGTCCCTCTGCCCGCCAAAATGAGTTTCCAGCACAGAACCAAAACGTTTGCCCATCCACACCACCAATTTCCAGTGCTCAGCTCCAAAAACACTCCTAGGCCATCAAGGTGAGGCTTTTTTTCATTCAGGTTCACAAACTAAGATGTCATTGTAAGTGGTTTAGAAGCCCAGCAAATTTTAATATCCATGCCAGCGTGTGTGACCAAAGGGATTACCCACAATGGCTCACCTGATTAGTTATACAAATGCCTGCCTTTTTTTTTTTCCTTCTTTTTTTTTCTTTCGCCTTTTTTAATCCAAGACCGTGCAGAATGCCGAGAGGGAGAATGGGCTGTGTGCTGGAATGTCTGAGGGCTACAGCCTTGGGATTTATACTCCATGCTGAATTCATTGTTCTCCCTCCTACCCCTGCTGCCCTGTGAAATATGCTGCAGCCATGACAGAAATAAATTAGCCCGAGGTACAGGTCACACCTTCAAGGGCAGGCAGAGCTCTGGGTAAAATCAATAGAGAAGATGGGAGTCTCTAACAGCTGAAGCAGAAAGAATGACGCATTGAGGGCTTTACACATCCCCACACAAAGGCCCTGTGGAGAAACCCCGGGCCCTGCTGCCTCGGGAGCACAAAGCTCGTTTTTTCAACCACCTGAACCCCGAGAGCAGCTCAGAGAAGCCCCATTTCTATGGAGAATTTGCATCTCGATGCAGAAAGTTCCATTTCTTTCAGATGCCGAACTCTGGCCCAGGTTGCAACTCTAAAAACTTCTTCTGCAGAGAGCAGGATCTGCACTGAAATTCAGCTGAAGTTTTGCAGCACTCTCCAACCTCTCAAGGGGTTGCCTCAAACAAAACAAACTCCCCTGGACTTCGGTGAACTGCAAAACGAGGCACCAGCAGACACTGAAATAYGTGTTGCATTCCTTATTTTGATCTGAAAGCAGTGGATAATACCATCAAAATCACCGAGMGCCTCACACTCAGGCATCAGAATTTCTGAATGCCAGCTCCTCTGAAATCAGGAGATAGAAGATTTTTAAGGATTTTGGTGTGGGGAGACTGATGCAGGAGTCAAGTGGGTTTTGCTAATGTCCCTACGGTGAGTTAAGTATTAACTCTCAGAGTGAGGCTCAGAACCTGTTCAGACACTTCACAGATCCCACGGGCTTCCCACCTGCCTTGCCAGGTTCCTAAAAGCTTTGAAGCCTGATTTAAGCTCCCACGATACTTCTAAAAATAGGACTTAAACTTCTCAGTCCCGCAGGAGTTTCTGAAATTGCTGCCCAGGAGGTTTCTCAATAGACAGAGCTAAAAGCTTTTCTCCTCTCCTGTCCCTCCCAGACTTCTCCAGAGACAACTTTGGCCCAAATGCAGCTGGATCTAAATCCAAATGAACCCTGACTTTCTGCAAAGCCAGCAGGAAAATGTCAAATAAGTACATTCCCCCTGACCTCCGTGTCTGTTTGCTTTTTTAAAAAACCCCACACAACATTAACACGTGTCTTGTGCTTTGATCAGACTCACGCTTCCACCTATGGCAAAATAAATTGCATTTGTACTTACATTTGTGGAGCCCGTGTGGGAAACAGAATTCCTTTCATTTCCACTGCTACCTGCAAAAATAAAGGGAGGAATTCCCCATTAACACCAGGAATTGTCTTTTTGCTCACAGCCACTGTCCCGTGGCTCAAACGATGCAGCCACACCCTCAGCACCTCTCTGGCTTTCAGGAAAAATCGGGGTAAACTCAACACCGGGAGGGAAAAGGTTTCATTATGAACTTGTAAAGTTGGTAATAAAGGAGGTTTCCAAGTCCTCCATGGCTCATTCCCTGCAGCAACTTCCATGTGCTCGTCCTGGGGCCAGGGAGGGTGGGGAAAGCAGCACGTCCTGGGTGTTCCCAGGAGGGTTTTGAGGCACATGATCCCGGGCAAACATCAGGCACAGGAGTCTCCAGCGATCTGTCCTGCTGTTCCTTGGTCCTTCCCAAGGACAAGAGGGTGATGATAATGCACATTTCTGCCTCAGACGCCTCAAACCTGCCTCAGGCACCATTTGCAGTTTTCCCCTTACATTCCTGCACCAGACATGTAAAAATACAGTTTTGAATGCCTCCTCCAGGGAGATTCCATGTCCTCACCTAGTGCAGCTTCCTCAGAAATAAATCATCCCTTGTTTTCCCCTTCCCTGTGCTCTGCCATACGGAGAGTCCTGGAGAACGTCCCAACAACCACGGGGTCCCTTTAGGAATGTGACCATTCCTAAATCACACCCAGGAATGACCCATCAGAAATGGGTCCTCATTTGGGGACTGTTCCCTCATCCCAGCTGCCTCTCCTTCCCCAAGGGATTTAGCCAGGCTGTTCCAGATGGATCTTGACATCCTGATCCTCAAAACGCTCTGAGAAATCCTCATCTTCAAAAAAAAAAAAAAAAAATTGTGAGCCCTGGGAGGTGCCTGAAACGCTCCAGAATTCCAAGAGCACCAGATTCCTGCTCTGCTCATCCCAAGGCAGGAGCAGCCCCGCAGCTCCAGGGGATGGGATCCAGCCCATTCCTCTCCTCCTGCTCCCTCCATTCAAATTTCACCTCTGCCTCTTGGTTGTGGCTGGGTTCAGATGGAGACATCTCCATTTCAAAGAGCAAAACCGTACCTGGAACTTGGGAGAGACACATTAAGGCTTTTCCCCCTATTTAAATCATTCACAAATCCAGGATTCAGCACAAAAATGGAAAAGAGAAAATGAGGTTAAGCACATTTGCAATGGTTTGCTCCACTCTGGAGGTAAATGAAAGCTTAGAAATCATAAATGAAACCTTAGAAAGACCTGGGCCTTTCCAGGAACTGTGGAATTCCCCTGCCTTGGTTTAGGAATAAAGAAGGATTTAAATGCAACCAATGAACAGGAGCAGACTTGCCTTGGGGATACCTGGGGAGGTGGAGGAAGAAATACATCCGTGTTTAAGGATGAAAACAAAGAAGGACAGGAGACTAAACAGTTTATTGGCCAAAATCTGGCTGATCCTCACTTAATGGAGCTGAGTATTCCACACCACAGGTGAAAGTCTGGTCTTCATGAGCCGAAAGTTTTTTTCCACTTCCAACATTTGCGAAGCAACAAATTGCAAAATTTCAACCCTAGGGAGGGAAATTAAACAATCCCAAATATGTCCTGTCCTGAACTATAATTTTACACATGAAGTGGGTTTCTACAAAGCTGGATTTGTGCAGTTTGGATCCCTGCAGAGGAACAATGGGGGACCTGAGTATTCCACATCACAGGTGAAAGTCTGGTCTCCATGAACCAAGAGCTGTTCTTCACATCCAACTTTTGCAAACCTACAAACTGCAAAATTTCAGCCCTAGGGAGGGAAATTAAATCCCCAAAATCACAGAATATTTCCTGTCCTGAACTATAATTTTACACATGAAGTGGGTTTCTACAAAGCTGGATTTGTGCAGTTTGGATCCCTGCAGAGGAACAATGGGGGAGGCCACGCTGTTTGTGCCTGGGTGAGGACAATGTTTGCCTTTCCACGGCCACTGGATCTGGGAGAAATCTCAGGCACCAGAAGTCCCTGTTCAAAACTCAGACAAGGATGTGCAGCTTTGCAGCCTGGGTTTATTCATCTCTCAAAGCACAAGGCATTTTTTTTTTCCTCCCATAAATATGCAAAGTGCCTGGCAAAAGACCCTCCCCATTTCCCAGGAAATGGAGRGCTGGAATGTGCAGGGGGGAGAGAGCCCCGTGGCCACACCGTGTCCATCTGCAGCACCACCATCCCCGCCAGGCCCCACAATCAAAAGGCAAAGACATTTCCCCGGCCTTCCCTGATCAAAAAAACTCCCTTGGATCTCAGGGGGTGGATGTGGGGGAAGATCAGAGAGCTCCAGCTTGGAGTATTTGCAGATTCCTTCTGCCTGGCCTGGCTGCTCCCTGTCCCTCCCTGGGCACGAGGCAGGTAATCCCAGAGGGAACCCCCCAGGAGATCCAGGCAAACCCACTCCTCCTCTCCCCCTCTGCACACAGGGGGTTCTGCACAGCTTTTTACCAAAACTCCTGGAGTTTGCAAAGATATTTTCCACCTCTAATCCTCCAGCTAGGAGTTATTCATCATACCTGCTATCCTTTTTTTCCCTACTGAGAGCCTCTGCATGGGATAACTCCCAGTTTAGAACAACCAAATAATCCAAACACAGCTTTTCAACACAAGGATTTCACATTTGCACGGGTTTAAGAAGTTTGTTCAGTTTCCAACACTCAAATATCCAAGTCTGTACCCACTCCTCAGACACACAAACTTAAATCCCAACTTTTGCTAAGCCAYGTAACTATTCCCAAGTATATCCGAGGACAAAATTTAACACCAGAAGCTACCAAATGTTTCTGACTCACTTCAAACAATCATTAACTACAGGCAGTTTCTAATTATTTAAGTCCATTTCACTTCTTATTCAGTGGTCATTTTGTTTCTTGGCCGTTTGGCCTATGTTCAGAAAAAATCTCCATTAGGCAGCACAAAGTCTCACAAAAAGAAGAAAAATCCTCTTTTCCTGTTCTAAGGTTGGGAATATTTTGAATCCTTGAGAGACAGGAGTTCTAAATATGCTTTTAAAAGCAAAAAGTAGCGAGCACTTAAAAATAGAAAAGCTTAAAAATTCAGCCACCGAGTAAAACCTAGTTATCAACTAGAATTGCTTTCTCTCACCTCTCTTCTAACAGTTTTGCAATTYCTTTTGCAGAAAGAACTGGAAAATATATTAAAAGACAAAAAACATCGATGCTGGGACCGGGAACAATCACATGAACAAGCCACAAGATTTGCTTGATAACACAGGAGTTTATTATTCAAGAAGGAGTCTCATTTTCAGCTCTGAGGCAGAGGGCGGGGAGAGAAAGGGGGAACAGGCTTTTAAAGCACACGCTGCAAGCCCAGGATTGCATTCATAGGAAAAAGAAGAAAGAGAAGAAAAAGTAAAGGAAACAAATCTCTGTTCTCTCAGCAAGTCGACTTTGCAGAAGTTGAGCTCAGCTCCCAGCAAATTCAGGCTTTTGTCACTTAAACCAAGTTTACCTYCAGCAGAGAGAATGAACAAGCAGAGAGAACTGCTGAACTTTTTTTATTCATTATTTTTCTTCCTCCTCCCCCCCCCCCCCCCCCCCCAAAAAAAAGAAAAGTTCAGCTCTGCTGAAGATGGGAAGGGACAGAGGAGAGCAGAAAGAGGGCAGTTCAGAAGTCACAAAGGCTGCTGGCACAGTTCCTCTGCGCCCCCTCGTACTGACCTAGGCAGTCTTCGTTTCTCACAGGTACCAAAGTTTTGTCTCCTTCTCCAGGGCGAGATTCCCACTGGCAGGAAAGCATCAAAAAGAACATTGTTTGCACTCCTCCGAGGAGGAGGAGGAGGGAAGGGAGACAAAAAGGCAGCCCAGGCAGGTAGTGTTCCTTCCTGAAAAGTAAATCCGGCATTCTGGAACGAGTTCAAACCTCGGGCTTGACAGGCASGGGAGCGCAGCCTTTTGCCACTGAGCATGCTTCGTCCTGCACTGCCTGCACACTTAATGAACATTACTTCCTTCCCAGTGGTTACTCCTAGCAGAAATCCACACCCCCTCTTTGAGAAGTGAGGAATGCAGCTGAAACCAAAGTCCAGAAAACATGCCCKGCACCCAGACAAGGCCCCACGGATCAATAAACTCAGGTTGTGACCCGCAGGTCAGTTTGTCAAACAGGACATCAGGGTGAGTTTTTTCTACACTTGGTGGAGTTTGCTTTATGCCTCAGCTAATGCTGCTCGCTCCCCAGAGAAAATAAAACTGTGCCGGCTTTTAGAGAATGATTAAATGCTCCAATAACAGATGGGAATTCTTTTTCAAATCTTGTCTTTCCAAACCTGCTTGAAAGTGAGGAAAGAAGTTGTGCTTTTTTTTTTTTTGTTTCCCAGACTAAACTCAGTTCTTGGACTCCTGAACAAAAACTGTTTGAATTTGTTGTAGGGAAGGAGTATCTGGTGACTTAAAAAAAAAAAAAAAAAGCTCCTTTTATTTAGTTAGGGTCTAATCCTGTTCCGTTTGCAATCACATGGAGTTTTGTCATTACCTCCAGTGGGAATAGCGCCGGGGTTTTAGATTACAAATGCTTTTAGGCAAGAGCTCTGTCTACTCCAGTGACCTGCACAGGCCAGACTGGTTTTTGCACTTCAGTTTGCAATTTACACCATTCCTGTGCCTCAACCCCGTGCAGCAGCAAAACCTCCCCTTCCCCAAATTCACGGGGAATTGCTGCAGAGAAGTGATTTTGCAGAATTGCATGGGTTGTTTTTAAAGGTTTTCAGTGTATTTCCAATTTTTCCCGGAGGTTCCACTTGGCCCTCACACCTCAATCCTCCTCCACAGGAGGAGTAGAAATGGAGTTTTGTCCTGGAATCTCTGCTGGCCCGTCACAGCCTTCAGGAAAAAGCCAAGTGCAAGAATTAAAGTGAAATAACCCAGGCCATAATGTTGTCAGGGCAAGGAGCACTAATCCCAACCACGACTGCATGGGGCATTACACTCTGAGGCCTCCAAATTTTAAAATAGGTTAAAACTCATCCTGACCTCAGTGTCTGAGCACAGCCAGGCTCCACAGGGCTGCAGGTCCTGATGTGAGCAGCACAAACCATGACAGAAATCAAATTCCTGGAGTCCAGCTGGCCCAGACCTTGGGAACACAGCCCCGATGCAGCCTGCAGGTCCTGGCAGTGCACAGTGGGAATATCTCCACACCAACACAGCTCAGGACCWCTCTGCTCCCCAGGGCAGCCAAGTGATGTCATTGCTCTACAAAATCGTTTCCTTGCCCACACATCCCTGGTCTCCCTTGTTTCCTTCAGGATCATAAATGGAAAAGTCCAAATCCCACATGACAAAACCAAGCTGGGCTGCATTTCCAGTGCACAGAGCTTAAAGAGGTTTTGGAAACCCCCAGAGAAAGTTTTTGGCTGCTTTGGAGAAGCAGCCGTGGCAGGCTAATTAAACCCAAATGCAGTAACCAGAAAGTTTTTCTCTTTGCTGTTTCCACTTCACATCCCAAAGCTTTCCTTTGGTCAGGAAAGTCCCTGGTTCCCCTCAGATGCATTAATTCCCTCCCAGGGGACTTTCCTCAGAGCCAGCTAAATTGGAGTTTTATCTCCCCTGGACCATGTCAGAGGCTTTTCTGGGCTGTGCCAGGAACTGAAACCATCAGGTGTTCACTGATGGTCATGGAGAGCAGGGACAGGGGCTGAAAGGATTTACCCTGAGCTCTGAACTGATGGACCAAGGCTCAAATACAGACTGGTGATTTCAGACACCCTCACGTCCCTCAGTTGTTCAGAGAGTCCTAAAATGGTTTGGGTTTGAAGGGACCTTAAAGTTCATCTTGTTCCATGGGCAGGGACACCTTCCACCATCCCAGGGTGCTCCAACCTGGCCTTGGACATTCCAGGGATCCAGGGGCAGCCCCAGCTGCTCTGGGCACCCTGTGCCAGGGCCTGCCCACCCTCCCAGCCAAGGAATTCCCCCTCCCGGCACCATTCCTGCAGCCCAGCTGCAACAGCAGGGAACACCCTGAGCTTGAGGTGCCCCCAGGAGCAGGACACAGCAGTGGAGCCCCTTTGGAGCACCGTGGTGTGACACTGGGCTGTGACACCTGTCTGGGGGGACAGCACAACACCACCCCAGGGACCAGAGCTGGAGCGTGCCAGCCCTGCTGTCACCCACACCAGGACTGGGTGAGACATCCCAGCTGCAYCCACAAATCCCAAATGCTCACATATCCCAAACCCCGCTCTCTCAGATCCCAAACCCCGCCCTCTCAAATTCCAAACCCCACTCTCAGGAATCCCAAACCCCACTCTCAGAAATCCCAAATCCCACCCTCACAAATCTCAAACCTCACCCTCAAGAATCCCAAACTCCACCCTCACYCAGCCACTCCTGTAGCTCCCCAGCACCCCAGGGCTGCTGGCTGCCTTTTCCTGGTGCATCCCCGGGCCYGGGAGCTGCAGGCACGATTTGATCTCCCCTGGACCATCTCAGAGGCTTTTCTGGGATGTGCCAAAAACCTGAAATCATCCAGTGTTCACTGATATTCATGGAGAGCAGAGGACAGGGGCTGAAGACAGGGGACAGGGGCTCCAGGCAAGAAACTACTGGGCAAGAAACTACTCCCCATGAAATYACTGGGCAAGAAATTACTCCCCATGAAACTGCTCCCCAGGGAAATATCCCCAGGGCTGCTGGCTGCCTTTTCCTGGTGCATCCCCGGGCCCGGGAGCTGCAGGCACATGGCAAACGTGCCGTGTGTGTCACACCGGGGGGAGCAGCCTGCTGATTCCCTTCATGCCTAATTACCCTGCAGCTCCTGGCACGATGATTTATTCAGCACAGCGCTGGCCCAGCTCGCAGACAGGTCCCGTGTCCAAGTGGAAAACGCGCTCCCTCCCGTCTTCCTGCCGAAAGGAAAAGCAGCCAGGGCATCCCAGGCCACGAAACTCTTCTCTGCAGTGATGTAGGAGAAATTGTGTGGAGCACTGGGTGCCAGAGTTAGGGTGGCTGCACGTTGAAATGAGCTCAGAAATATACCATATATAATATATATAAAATATGTATTATATATATAWAAATATTATATATATTAAAACGTGTAGTATATATTATATAATATATAATAAATATAATATAATTTATATTGTATTATCTATTATCTGTTACATAATATCTATTCTATTCTATTCTATTCTATTCTATCATATCATATATAATATCATATTATAACATATTATATATTATATACCATATATATCACATATATCCATCCTATGTATATGAAATATACCATAATATATCTCCACCTGAAAATAAACATATTCTTTAATATATTACATATATATATATACGGATATATTTCTGTTCTGACACAGAGATTATGTGGTTTTTGAGAGCAATTTCATTTCACCCAGGGCTCAGTCCTACCTGTGACTGCACCTGGGACAGGTCACCCCATTCAACGCCTGAGACGCTTAAACACCCTTTGGGCTCTGCAAAAAACAACTGGCACCAAGCTGGGCAGGGTGGAGAAGGGCAGGGAAAAAGGGATTTTCCCCAGGTTTAGAAGCACAGAGCTGTGGGGACAGAGCCCACCGAGCCACCACATCCAGGAGGGGACATTTGTTCCTCCTCCCCCGCCTCTCCCGGAGCCAGCARCTCCGGCCCAGACAGCTTCGCCTCCCTCTTTTCCCCCTCAGGACGCATAAACCGCGTTCCCGCTCTCCTTCCTGACACCAGAAAAGCCTGGATCGCTTCCCATCGTGCTGCCGGAGCTTGAACCGTGGCCATGCTATTTACAGCATCCCCTTTGCCCGGAGGGCTTGGAGGCTCATCCCGATTTTTCCGCCGTGCGCAGGCGGCGGGCACCGCTGCCTGTGCCAGCCCCGGCCCCACCTGCCCGTGCTGCCTTGTGGCCGCTGGAAGCACCACAGAGGGGAAAAACTGGATTTCCCAAGGAATCCTGTCTGCATCCCCATTGTTCCCAGCGCTCCCTTGCATCCATCCTTCAGTCTGTGGTGGGAAAGGACAAATTAAAGCAAGGCTCTGGAGGGTGGGGCTCGGTTTCTGCTCCTCTGAAGTGTCGTCTTGGCTTTGGCCACTCAAGAGCTTCTCAAAAGGCTTTTCAGTGCCCCAGAASCCTCAAATCTCTTGGTTTTCAGCGGGAGTTGGGCTCTTGCTGGAGCTGCAAGTTCTGCCTGTGAGTGTCCTGGAGAAACATCCCGGCTTTTCCATGGATATTTGACAGCCCTGGGAAAGGCTCCGGGGGTTGGGATATATCTGGGGTGACTTTTGGAGCTTTGGGGGGGGGTGGAGATGCTGCTCCAGCAAAGCTCATTCCAACCTTGCAYGGAGAGAAGAAGTGACCCAGGAGAATTTATGGCCATGGACASGACAAAGAACTCAGCCAGGTTTTAKATCACGGTGTGYCCCCAAATGTCCCCAAGAGATCAGATGGACCAGAGAAGGAAGCCAAGGAGGGACTTTCAGAGCTGGTACCAGAGGCAAAGCAAACTCTGGCTCAAAGGGACTTTGGGGCTGCTTCTGTTGGCAGTTCAGTTAAGGAAATTAAGATTGCAAATCCTGCTAAAGAGCTTCTTTGGTCAAAGCCCCAGTAGGCAGAACCAGAGGGAAGAAATGGAGTGGAAGTGTGTGATGTGTACAAAAATTTGTCCTATAGGTCTCTTCCAACTTTGGGTCTCTTCCAACTTTGGGATCTACTCAAATASAGAATTTACTGCACTGATTTGATGGAACACTGAATGAGAGGAGCTGGCACGTTTTCCAGTGTGCAGCAGGTAATCCAGACACGTTTAATGGTAAATTACAAGAAAGTTGAACTCTGAAGGTGCTGCAAGGACAGAGCAGGAAGCACAGCAGCTCCCGAGGCTGTACCAGCATCCCCCTGATCTTCCACACAACTTTGGGCCAAGCACTCCAAATCCCTGATTAAAAGTAATCAAAGGTTGCTGTGATGAAGCTGAGACAGCAAACAGTGCAGGAAAGATGCAGCCACAGAATTCCAGGGGACTCACCTCAGTTTAACAAATTAGATTAACGATGATTTTTTTCAGTGTCTTGTTGTAGGGTAATAAATGACAGCAGGCATTTACCTGTGACAACCTCTGGTTTTATATTCCAGGCAAAATAAAGTTGATGGAAGGAGGAGGAAAAAGACAAACTGCACAAGCAGCAGCGCTGAGCTCAGGGAATTTAATTTTCTCCTCTCTCAGGAGAGAGCTGTCTCAAGGCTAAATGTTTTGTGTGCACAGGTACATGTGATAAATGCTCGTGGAGAGATGTTGAAGTGCAATTCTTCTGAAGGAGCTGAGCTGCATCATTTGTGCTGCGTCTCTAACCTGAAAACAGCTCAACTTCAATAAGACATGATACTTTAAAAGAGAAGGGAAGAGAAGAAAGGAAAAAAAAGGGAGGGGGAAATCAAGATCTGTTCATGATTTCTGATATAAGGCAAAAAGGGTTGGGGTTTTCCTTCTGAGCAAGAAGAGCTAAAAGCCATTTTATTGCATTGGGAGGGTTGGATGTGTTTTTGCCAGCATAAAAGGACTTGCTGTGTATCAATCCCTACAGGATTAAAGAGTTTTCTGGTGCCTAATCCCACCTTGGTAGAGATGCCTCAGCTGAGAGTGCAGRGAATATCAGAGCTGAATATGAACTTTAGAGCAGAAAACAACCACAGGGAGCATCAGAATGCAGGAATTTTCCACCATCAAGTGGCACAGGAACGAGGCTGGGCCCTAAATCCAACCAGCTCTACACAMCCCAGACCAGGCCAGGAATTTCATTTTCTGGCCTCCTTGATCCTACAACCTCAGCAAAGCTGGAAGATTTCTTTGAAGGGCAACTCCTCTACTTCTTTGCTGGACTTCCCCAACCTAAACTAAGCACCCTATGCTGTGCCTGGCCAGAATTTGGACATCAACCCGGAGTTCCCAGGACAAMTTGATGGACTTCTGGTTTGCCCAGTGGGGTCAGAGGGGTGTCAACCTCGTCCCCCAGTCGCTGATCAAACTCCCAAAACTATTTAAACCCAAATGAACGTCCTTCCCTCTCGTTCTCACGGCCTGACGGTGACTGTGGCTCTTCCCGTGTCCGTCCATGGACACCGGCAGCACGGGCAGGTCTGTGAGAGGAGACTGGGCAGAAAAAGGCAATAATGTCCATCCCCTAAAGCATGCCCCGGGCTGAGGGTCAGCGCAGGCTCCCTGAAATCCCAGCTCTGTGTCAGGAGAGCTCTCCATCCCCGGGAATCCAGTGGATCCATTTCAGCTTTTCCCGCTCCAAGTCGCTGCCGGGTTCGCCTTTGGCTCTGCGGCAAAAGGAGCCCAAAAGGGCTGAGAGGTGAGGGCAGTGCCCCGGGAGAGCTGCCGAGCTCTCCCCCGGGATTTCCCCTTGGATTTCTGTGCTTAACGAGAAATTTACATTTAAATGTAACGCGGTGTTTAACTCCTGACAGTCTGAGGGAGGGGAAAGGTGACGGTGGAATTTCCTCCCTTTGTTTTGGAGATCTGCAATGACGGAGCCGTGGCAGRGCTGGATTTTTGAGTGAGTTTCGCTGAAGTTTCCACAGCTCCAGGGCTGTAAAGCCTTGCCTTGGCTAAGGGTTCCTAAAACACTCTGCAAAGACAAMGGGGGAGCCTGTGATGGGTTGGCCAAACCAGAGTCCGCCCACAAAATCCATCTGCAAAACCAGCACAGAGCCAACAGCCCCAAGGAATAACCCCGAGGAGATTTCGGGGCTCCCCGAGATCTGCAGGAGCCACCCAGCACCCCCATGAGCCGAGGTGGTCCCACATAGGAAGCATTTGAAACATTTCATTTGGTTTAATTTAATTATTTAATCATTTAATTTGAGCTACCCTGATCCGGTGTAACAATATTTTATGCGATGAGAGAAGAGGAAAGCAGGATTCTTTCTCATCCCACCTGAGGGAGCTCATGGAAAATGTCATTACAGCTGAGAGGAACGCTTTGATTTTGGATATATTGACACTTCACTATGGAAATTTCTATATCCAGACTTTCCTGAACAGCTTCAGCTTGCACCCATTGATTTTTAACTCTCACCTGAATGCATCTACTCCTTCTTGGGGATTTTTTTTTCCAGGTACACACTCCTGGCCTTTTCAAGCCGCTGCCTGGTCGCTGATTTATTCCAAGAACTCTCCTTTCTTCTCAATATCTCCCTTATCCTTTCTTTGCCTGTTGGTCACTTGGCTTATCCCATTTAAGTAGTTTGCAGGGTCAGAGCGATGTCAGGGGATGTTTGTCTTATGTCCCATGAATTTAAAAGTCCCTTGTCCTGCAAATGCTGTTGTCCCTGTGGCTGCATCACCCCCTTAACTGCGCACCACACACAATACTTGTGGGGTTTTTTTAATTTTTCTATGAGCCCTTTTAGTGATTTTTAAGTTTTTAGGGTGTCTGGGTGAATTCCCAGAGCTCCAGATCACCACAGGCCTCGGAGCAGCTGCCTTGGTGCCTACCAGAGGAGTGAAAGGTTTCATTTGTCACAGAGGTAAATGAAATAAATACCCACAACATCTCCATCTCCATCAAGCAGAACTTTGTCTGGTGTTTACTTGGAAACCACTCCCAGACGTGTTCCTGCCATAAACCCCTAATTGTGGAAGAGTCTGCAGGACTGAAACTCGTGGTGTGGAGTGCTGCACCTCGTGGTAAAGGGTTTGTAGCTTTTTTTTTTTATGTTTAAACAAACAGTTACATACAAACAAGGTTTAGAGAAACAAATAATGATACTCAGAGCAGGAGAGGAAAAATCCCTCCAGCCTGCTCCACACACTTGTGCTGGGGCTCGTTCTCCTGGCAGGAATKGACCGTGGAGCTGAGTGAGGAGGGCCAGCACTCACACAGTGAACGCTGGAAAGGAGACACAGCTTTTCATGGGTCACAACTCCTCAGCACCACTCCAGTTTCCAGGTGGTATCTCCTGAGATGCACAAACCCCCTCCAGCCGGCCGTGGACATCATTTCCTTTTCATCTTTCTCTGCTTTCAAACTTCTGAGCAATAGAAATGCTTTTAACAGCCCTTTCCACGTGCTTGGTTTACTCCACAGTTTCTGAAGAGGGTTCCTAATAACCCAGGCTKACCCAAATCCTGTCCTGTTGGTGGTTTTAACTTGCAGTTGATTAAAGAGGAGATGACTCTTGGGTGTCTGACCTGGAGGGAGATCCCACATCTCAGGGCATGGAGTGGGTTCCACAGCAGGACAGAAGTGAGCTGCMGGCTTTTTGTGGCTCCTGTCACTTTGCTGGGACTCTGCCCCTGTCCCTTCCTGTCCTTTCATTTCTTTCCTGATTTCTCCGTTTATAAAGCCACATAAAGCTTTATAAACGAGGAATTCATATGTGACAGGTACATTTATACRGAAGCCTTTCTATATTAAATCATAAAATCACTTTGATTGAAAATGATCCATTTTCAAGATCATCCAGTCCAGCCCTCAACCCAGCACTGCTGWGCCCACCACTAAACTGTGTCCTCAAGGTGCCACATCCACATTTTTGAGTCTAAAAAGGCCAATTTATTGCCTGTAACCATTCCTGCCATACCCTGAGTGCTGTTGTTATTCCTCTTGCGTAGTGTCTGCAGTCCTGCTGTGAGAGCCACTCTGCAAACACAGAATCAAAACCAGATTGGGAGGCTTTGGMGTGGCCTCAGATCCGCTTTCTGTTCAGTGTTCCCTCTTCAGGTGCTCAGAGGAAGCTGTGCCAAGGAAAGGCAGGAGACTCTGGGATTTTGGTGCCTGATGTGGCCTTTGGTCCAAGCACAGGCAAGCAGGGAAGACCAAGGTGATGACAACATATTTTAAGTGTCATTGGTGTGGGAACTGCCAGGAAAATGCGGCTTCTGACCCATCTTTCCTCAGCTATCAAAGCCAAATCACTTCTCCACCATCTTTTTTTCTTATTGATAAAGAGATCAGAGATTTAACCCAACTTTCCCCCCTTAATCTCGGCCTCGTGTGGAGCTGGAGAACCAGAGGGAGGTTTAGTGCCAATATTACCCCGACAGATCTCAGCCCAACTTCCAGGCATCCCATAAACGAAAGGAGCCAGGAGTGTTTTCCTGCTGCAGAGACACTCAGACAGCTGACAGTGGCACATCCTGGGGAATGTACAATCCTCATCACTCAGGCAGAGATGCTTGGCAGGCAATAAACCCTGACTGGCCTCGTTCTCCACCTGCAGCAGCAATTCAATTCACTGCATTTAGAAACGGGCTTCTTAAAAGAAGAGCCGGGAACTCAGGTAATTAATTAAGAAAAGGGGTTGAACTTGTGCTGGAGAGGGAAAGGAATCCTAAAGCAGACGCATAATTTCACCCAAAATTTAAAGTTCCTGAAGTACACGCAGTGGTGGGGGGAAAGAATTCTGGTATAAGAAAATACTCCAGGCCAGCAAATATTCAATGTACACACAACAAATGGACAAATCTGGAAGCAGCTGGTGAGATTAAACACTCCAGAGACTCCACAGAGAGTCTCATATATATAATAGATGATAATAATATAATATAATGTATATAACAATAATATAAATATATAATATACATAATAACCATATTATTATGGTTACTCCTATAACCACAATAATATTAACTAATAATAATATTAACGCAGCCACATTTTTATTTCTTTATGTCTGATGTTAATTTACTGACCATGAATCCACCAAGATCTGCAGGTCACAGGGCAGAGGGGAAGGGAGAAATGACTGGAGAAATGACTCAGGGCTGTTCAAAGCTGCTGGAGCAATGCTAAACCCCAGTGAAATCCCTTCTCCCTCATCAAAAACTGACACTTCCCTGAAACTTTAGGGGAACTCCAAGAACTTTGCTCAGTGATCACTGAAGGGTGGAAATGGCAGGGCAAGCTGCAGGATCACCCCAAATAAAGGATGTCCAGGCATGAGTTTCACAGGGAGTTTTGGGGATTGTCCAGGGAGTTTTGGGGACTGTCCAGGGAGTTTTGGGGACTGTCCAGCACCAACACATCCTGGAAAAGCAGAATATCGTGGATAACACCTCCCAGCCCCCTCAGGCTGAGCCCTGGGAGCTGCAGCAGCAGAGTTCCCGTCTGCAGCAGGTCCAGCCCTGCTCCCCCATCACACATCCCCACCCCTCTGTCCTCACCCCAAACTCTGGCCCTGCCTGGGGCTGGAGCTGGGAGAGAAAAACCCAAATTGACTTGCAGACGGGTGTTTGGGAAGGAAATGGGTGACCCCTGAGTTACAGCAGGGAACAGAACTCAGAGCTCTGCAGAGCCAGAGCAGCTGGGGAGGAGCAAACAGGATGGTGACCCCCACAAAACGCTGCCACCCTGGAATTYGGATTAATTTTGGGTATTTCGGGAGACTTTTGCACCCATTTTTTCACAAGGTGGGAATCCAAGTGCACCACGAGGCAGGGACACCCTGAGCTGGCCTCACAGGGAGGGTGAAGCCAAACCCAGAGCTCAGCCCACCAGCTGAGCTGCTATAAAATATATAAATATTATAAATAAACGCCTCTGGGGCACGGGGACACTGCACGGGGACACTGGAGTGGCACTGGAGCCGGCCAAGGTGGCAGGAACTCTGAATTAATGAGCTCCCCTGCACCAAACCCGCTCCCACACGCAGCCATTCAGTGCTCTGCACCCTTTAGTAGCCCCATTATCCAGGATTTCCCATTGTCTGGAGCCGCAGTGGCTCCGTTATCGGGGACAATGAAAGCCGGGCTGAGCCCTGGTACCCTCCTCGACATCCTCACAGCCCCCCCTTTCCCCTYCTCTCCAGAACAAAGTTCAAAAACTGAAATAAAATTTAAAATAAACCCCGCACTTCGGGTTCTGCCCCTGAGCTCCGACCTGCCCGGGCTGTGTGATCTGCCCCAGAAAAGACCTAAATACAAATATTAAATGTTAAGCTTTCATTTCCCACCGAATCCATTAATATTCCTCTAAACACACGTACCCCTCTCTCCCCAAACTTCTCTAAGTCAGCACTTTCTATATATATATATATATATATATATTTTTTTTTTTTCCACCTCGAACTGTCGTGGCTCCTTTCCCCCCCTCCTCGCCCCGCTTCAAACTTTATTCTAAAAGGCCCGAAAGTTCACATAATGTCTGGCTATTGTTTCTGCGAGGAGGAATTCTCCTCCCGCCTCCTCCTTTCTGAGCATCTCGGAGGCACCAGGGGCACAATGAGCGCCCTTTCATGTTCAACACTCACAGTCGTTGCTGTGGAAACTCGCCCGGCCTCGCCGAGTATCCAAATAAATAGCGAAAATTAAAAAATCCGAGCCCCCGGCGGGGCCGGCCGCAATCTTATCTCGGCCGCGATGGCTTCAGGGGGACGCGAAGAAGCCAAATAATAACCTTTCGCCCAGATTAGTCACCTAAAAGTGGCGATTATTGGAGACAGAGGGACGTTTGTGCTGTTCCAACAAGAATTTGGAGCACAAAGACGGGAAGACGCAATGCAGAGCACCAGCAGCCGGTGGCACCGAAACGCTGCTCTGGACTTTTAACCACTTGCAGACAGATTTTTCTCTTT
>QVAJ01000279.1:161906-174503 GCA_003546035.1 Mixornis gularis | reverse complement strand
GGGGGTTTTCTGTCCCCACCACGTCCTGGTTGTGCACAAAGGCTGAGGCTGGACAGCAGCAAAAAGGAGAAAAGAAAAAAAACCCAAACAAACAGTGAGAAATTGAAGGAATTGCTGAAATTGCCCTCTGTAAACACACCCAAAGGGAAGAGTCCTGGGTGTTTTCTCTGTTCCCACCACATCCTGGTTGTGCACAAAGACAAGCTGGACAGCAGCAAAAAGGAGGGGAAAAAAAMCCCCAAAAGACAGTGAGAAATTGAAGGAATTGCTGAAATTGCCTCCACTGACAGGCTGGGAAAACAGTGTTGGAGACACCTTGGACTTCTTGTCTGTTCATAWGGTGCTGCCCCTTCAAACCCACTCTTAAAATTTCTCCTGAAGTTTAGCAAGTCCCAGCAGCCCAAGGTGGGGCTTGAGGTACCCTTGGACAGCCACAGCTCGTGGTACAGGGCTCAGAGACACAACCTCACACACCTGGGGGCAGGAGTGCTCCTCCATTCCCTGGGAAGCCTCAGAATTCCCATTTCTCACACAGATTCCCAGCAGGTGCTGCAGTGGCTGAGACCCAGAACGTCCCCAACATTTCCACCCAGGCAGGCATTAAATGGCACTGGAGAGGCCTGGAACAGATGAGGTGCTGCTCTTTTTTCTTCTGAGCCGTTCCCCATTGCACCCAGAGCCATTTGCAGTTTCGTGATGCAAATTTCAAGCCCTGAGCTGGTGCAGAGATGAAACCCCTGTGATCATTCTCCCCTCCCCATGAGCAGACACCTGATTTTTGTGTCCCACAGCCCCGTTGTGCAAGGAGGAAAGGTAAACATCCTCTCTGCTGCAGGAGCTGACACTGAGGAGGAGGCAGAAAGAGCCTCCAGAGGGGAGGATGGGGAGAAGGAAGGAAGAAGCCAGGCCYTGATCCCAGCATCGCCTCCAAAATCCCTTTTTTCCCCAGTGGTTACAGCGAGTTAAATTGATGGGTGAACCCACAACTGCATGAGGAACAGCTACTCCCAGCTAAGCACCATTCCCACTTTACAGACAGAAAAATGCAGCTTGAGACAATCCAKGGAGGCTCCTGATGGCAGAGAGGGCACCTGAATGAACATTTGCCACCCACTGGAGACACAGGGCTCTCCACAACTGCAGGCTCTGAGTGGTGTCARTGATGTCCCCTCCCTTGTTCTACAGTTACATTGGATTTCTGCCTCACAATCGATATTTCCTTCTGAGAGGAGCTGCCAGGCCCCACTAAGTGTCAGATCACAGTTTATTAGCCAGGGACCAGCCACTTCTCCCGAGCTCCATTCAAAGAAATCTGCAGCTAACCCAGATTTGGTGCTGGTTCCTATTCACAGCAGTCCACGGGCAGCAGGCAAGCCTGGGAGTGAATGGAGTTTACAGCTGCACCTTACAAATCACATTTCTGCTCCTTTCCCACTCTCTCCATTGCTGTATCATAAATGCATTCATGTTCTGAGAGGCAAAGCCTTCCAGCAGTGTAAATCAGCCCTGCCCCATTTCCTTTGTGGGAGCAATAATAACACACAGCAGCTGAGCATCTTCCCCAGAAATAACCCAACTTTTATTGCTAGCAAAGTTCCCTTCAGAGAAATGGGTATTTTATACCATTCAGGGAATGCAAARAAAAAAGCCTGGGCATAAATAAGAGTCAGCACCAAAGCCTCTGGGAATGAAAATACAAACCTCAGGTGTTTCACAGCACGTTTATGTGTTGGGGCAGTGGAGTACTTTATAAATAGTGACTCCAGCTCCCTGCCTGCAGCTGGGGCACACAATCCTGCTTGTCCAGGCACATCATTCTGCTTTCCCAGGCAGCTGGATCCATGGGAGCCCTGATTATTTGGCTCTCAGACTCAGCAGAAGATTTCAGGAAGGACCCCACAGTGTGGGATGGCACAGGGCAGCCGATGCTCCCTTCCAGATTTCCACAGACACGGGGATCCATCCTCTGCCCTGCTCAGCCAGCAGTTCATCCCTGTCACGGGGCCGTGTGGGCTGAGCTGCACAGTCAGAGCCCCTCACACCAACCCAAAAGCAGCTGCGTGGGGGGATTTTGAAGTGTTGCTTGGATTTGATAGAGAAGAGTGTGATTTGCAGGGGAAAATGACCTGCTCCCCCCGGCATTTCCTGGTTTCTCCCTGTTTTCTCAGTTTTCTGCTGGCATGGGAAGGTCAGCCTTGATTTCATCACCCAGCTTCCCAAAGGAGCCCATCAGCTGCTGTCACAGAGAGGATTCAACTCCCTACAAACACCCTGACTTTGGGGATCTTTCCCATCTTCCTGCCCCAAAGCTGCTCATCCTCCCTGAGATCAAAAGCCTTCCAGCCCCTGGGAATTCCAGGGGGGGAAGGATGATGTAGGAATCACATATTCCTACTAAAATTTGCCAGCTTGTATTGGCACAGCCCGTGACTCCTCTGGAAGTGCATCCCACGTGGGGGAACTTGTGCATCATCACCCTGTGCTCCTCACCCTGCCTGTGTCCTGCTGTGACTCAGCCTGACCGAGGGCACAGGGACCTGCTGGGACCCTTTCCATCCCCTCCTGGGCAGCTCCAGGGGAGCAGCTGCTGATTTCTGGGCTGGCTCTGGGTGTTCAGAGAGGCCCATCTGCTGCAAAGGGCAGGGCCATACAAAGGGCAGCATTCCCCTTTGGATCACCAAAAGCCAAAAAAAAAAATCCCCCAAAAATGTAACTTAGCAGCACACGGGAGGAAGTCGCGCTGCTGGGGTTTGGGTTTGCTCACTGAAAGGAACTAATTGTGAAACCTGAGGGCTTTGCTGTGTCTGGAAGCCAAGGCCTTTCTGGAAGTGTAGAATGGATGGGCTGAAGGCAGCAGCCACTCGGGGAGATCTTGGCTAGGGGATGCTCAGTGTCTCTGCAAATGAAGCACCTCCCTGAGCACGAAAGCATTTTAAGGTTTTTGCCCGAGGACACAAAGAGAGGCTCTGGCAGCACTTGGTTGGGAGCTGGGTGATTTGGATTTGCCACCAGGCCATAAATAACCCCAAAATGTGCTCTTAGGTGGAAATTAGCTGCTGTTCCAGGCATCCACCTCAACCTTCCACCCACTGGATATTATTTCAATTTCGCTGCACCACATCCCCAAACCTTCCAGCGCCTTTGATGTGACTTTCATTTCAGTAATGAAACGAAATTTTGTGGTATCTTGGGTCGGGTGTAAGCCATGGTGAGGAAGGAATCCTTTTTTCCACGCTGCTTTTTCTTCCCCTGGCTTGCAGCACGTTAGTTGTGAGTGTCAGGAGCACGCAGGCAGTTTATTTGTGGAATCYCTCTAATCACTGAACTATCTGAAGCAGTTGAACAATTTAGATGAGCTTACGAAAACGGGAATGAGTGTTGTGATTAGATAATTGTCCCTTTGCTTCAAGGTATGAGTCAAAGCAGAGACAAGTTTTTTGGTTGCAGTGGAAATTCCTGAAAACTGTGGCTTTTCCTGGTGGTGGTGAAACAAGCAGGGAATATCAGCAGCATCTCAGCCAGGCTTGGGAGCTACTGAGGGATGTTTAAGGGAGGGATGTTTAAGTCCCGTGGGTTTTGATGTTTAGGGCAGAGTTGGGCAGAGGGAATGCTCCCAGCAGCCACACAGGTCCCCACACGYGGGTCCCACCTCAGGGCAGGAACCCAGGATGGATTTTGGTGCCAACCTGGCAAAGGATCAAAGGTGCTGCTCAAGTTCAAACACACGAGCAGCTCCCTTGGTTTTAACTGGGGTTGCTGAGCAGGGCCTTGGAACAATTTTGGTTTTCAGTCCAGAGCAGGGTGGGGCTGTGCTGGGGGTGCTCTGGTGCTGGTGTCACCGTGAGCCCATCCCACATCACAGCTCTCCTTTTGGTTATCAGGATCGGCGGCTCCAATTTCGTTTCCTCCTGGGTGTTGGTCAGGGAGGGTTTTTCTCTGATGTGTTGGTGCATCCTGTTTGCTCTGAAATGGGCATTTTTACACCCTCTGGCTTCGCTCGCTGCTGTGCCCACGGCCCCATCTCCATGTGAAGGAGTAGGGTTTGAGCACAGGCATTGCCCCGCAAGAGCTGGGGCTGTTCTGCCTCCCCCTGCGGGGTGAGGAGGGCAGAGAAGCTTCCAGCAGCTTTCCTGCCGTCAGCAGGGTGAGAAGTGTCATCTCCACCCCCCCTCCGCAGTGAGGGGAGTGCAGGGACAGAAGGATTCGGCTCCTGTGTTTCCCAAGGGGCTGTCAGCTGTCGGGGTTTGAGCACGGCACAGCAGGCGGGTGTGGGCGCTGCCAGGTGCATCCCGCCCTCCCGGGAAACTGCAATGGGAGCATCCAAAATCTGCTCGTGGTGAGCTCAGCCTGTGCTTTGGCCAAAGACAAACCACCAGTCCAGTCACAGCACACAGCCTGGGATGGGAATAGAAATAGAARTGATAGGAAATATTTTTTCTAGAAATAATAGGAATCTATTAATGATAGGAACCTATTAATCCATAATCTRGGAGTTCAGTGGTTGTTGTCAGTGGGGATTTGGGGATGGATTTTGAAAAGTATTCAGGCATCCAGTGACTCCATCCCCTCCTGTTCAGTCCTGGTGATTATCTCAGCACTGCTCCCACAGTCAAGTTCTGCACTTCCCTGCCTGYCAGATTTGGCTGCAGATCTGGACTGGCTCCTCTTGTACCTGTGGTGTTCCATAGCATCTTATAATTCAGGAAAAAAAAAAGAGGTTTATATTCTGCCTTGCTTAGGTTAACCTTTCTCTTTCAATGCTGCTGCTCAAGACCTTCTAACCACGTGGAGGAGGCAGGGGGATCAAACGTGGAACACAAGAGCTTTCTTTTAAGATGTAGATTGCATTATAGGAAATGAGAGGCAATAATCAAAGGAAGTTCTTCATCCTCGTTATCAGCTCGTTTCTCAGGGCAGAGCACTCGTGTGTCTGCAGCACGGCCCCTCTCAATTCTCCTCATTACMGGTGGAGCCTCATCGCTGCTCCCTCTGCACAGCCACAGTCACCTTCCCCCGAGCCGGCATGGATTTTTTTGCTTTACCTTTAAACAAGTCATTTCCAAGCCCAGCCAAAGGTGCAGCTCCTSTCCCTCAAAAATCAATGTCTATCAGAGCTTCCCTTTGCCCGGCCTCATTCAGAGCACGCTGCCTTGACGAGGAATCATTCCCTGGGATTCAGCAGCCTTTGGGAGCATTGATTTCCCTGCCTGGCTGGAGTGCTGCTGATAGCCCAGTGAGCTCTGGAAAGGTGTTAAACCTGCCCCGGGGATTGGCAGCTGCTCAGAGGGCCAGGCTGGSAAGGGAAGGTGGAGATGTTTGCAGTAGTTGGTGACAGTGAATCTSCTGTGCTGGGGGCTCAGTGGGGTCTGTTGGGGCATGCAGAGAAGGGTTTTTAGGTTCTGGTTTAAGAAAGAATATAAACATATGTTTACATGCCATTGATCTCAGTGAATGGCACRGACTGAGGTAAAGGAATATTTTGTTTCTGCCTCCCTGAGCAGGCTGAGCACAGCCTGGTTGGGAACAGAGTCATTTCCCCACTCTGCACGCGCTCAGRATGGTTCCACACAGCAAACCCCCAACAAACCCAGTCCCCCAGCCCTCAGAGCGTGCTGTGCTTTGCTGGCACTGCTTCAAGTTTGCAGAGAGCACTGAATTAACTTCGGGTTTGATTTTCAGGAGGCTCCTGAACCCCTGTGAGCGCTCAGCTCGGTGCCACTGTCACCCAGGCAGGCTCCTCGTGCCGGGGGACCCTTTGCAGAGGTTTGGGAAAGCCAGAAGAGCAGATGTGGAGGTGGCCATGGCCAGTGTGAGCCCCCAGGCAGCTGCAGGGCACAGCCCTCCCCACGGGGCCGTTCAGCATCCCTGGGAACACGTGGCCACCTTTCCTCCCCACCAYGTTAACGCTTCCCAGCCCTGCTCCTGGGGTCTTTGTGCAGATCTTTTCTCTTTTCAGGGTCTCTGCTTGTGCAGAGTCTTGGATCCCCGATGGTGTGGTGGCCCAAAGCACTGAACACATCCCAGAAACAGTCCCTGGCTTGCTTTCCATCCCTTCCCTCTCCCAGGAGCACAGGAAACTGTTCCTGCTCGGGGCAGGAAGCAAAGGTCAGAGATGTGGAGCTGTAAATCTGCCAGCAGTGCTTATTTCTGGGGTCAGCTCTGCTTGCAGCCCTGCTCTGGTGACAGCCCTGCTCTGGTGACAGCCCTGCCCTGGTGACAGCCTTGCTCTGGTGACAGGTGATTTGGCTGCTGGCCCACCTTAGGTGGAGAGAAATGTTGAAATGCAGGATTTTTGTGTCTTCCTCTCCCCGGCTCTTTGTGACGCACTCAAAGGAGAGGAACAGTAATTCTCCTTCTCCTGAAGCGTGCAAGTTTTCAAGCTGCTCTGACCTTTTGTAAGTAGTGTTCTTCTGGTTCCTTGGATCACTTCTGACTTTTCAGTATCTCCATAACCCTTGTCAGCCATAAGGGAGTGGCAGAAGACAGTGGAGGTCCCTTCTTCCACCCAGGCATTGGGGTTTTCTCCCTGCTCGGCCTCCTCCCAGCCCCAGGGAAGCTGTCAGCCCCCAGCACAGGGGCCGTTTGTCCCCTGTGCACTCCTGAACCTGGGCAGGGAAAGGAAAGGGCTTCTCCCATCCCTGCAGCACTTCTGCACCTCTGCAGCTCCCCCAGAACACCCCGAGGCAGTGGAAAATCGATGCAAACACAACAGATCTGTAATGCTGGAAATCCCTGGGGTTCCTCAGGGCTGGTAGCTGTAAAAACACACAGAAAATACCTATTTTCTCTATATATCCAGGCATATACAGACATTTGTCCACACAGTCACAATGTTCCTACAATGARTGTTTGAAGTTAAGCAGCCATTTGTGGCCAATGTGTGGTTTGGTTTCTTCTTTGTTTTATTTCCCCCCTCTCTAAAGCACAAACCATCAGAATTAGAAGTAGAAACCATGAGAGCTTGTTGGTTTGGAAAAGAACGTGAAGAACTGACGACAAACATCACGTAATAAAACTGAAAAACGCACCTTAATCACCCAGTGAATTATCGGGGAGGGTCTGTGGGGTGAAATGATTCAGCCACAAGGAAATTATGTGCCACTGGAAACACAAACCTGCCCTAAAATGTATTTGTAGGTCTTGCTGACCACACTGGGAGGAGCTTGACGAATAAAATGTCACCTTTGCACATTTGTTAACATTTCTGTTAGCCAGTGCTAATTTAAATTTCCCTTTCTAAATGCGTTTGCCCTTTAATCATAATGTGCCAGTAAGTCCCACCGCTCAGTGCAGCATCTTCAAAGCACTCAAGAGTGTTTGCTTCTGGTTTTAAGCACAAAAACCCTCAAGCTCAGATCTTGGGTTGTCTGAATAAAGATCTGCATCAGCTCCAGAGGATGCCCAAAGCTCCTGAGCGTTTATTTTAGGTGCCTTTAGCCACATCTAGAAGCATCCAAACCTGAGTTCTGGTTCAGCAGAGGGGACTGAGTTGTATTGGTAAAATAAAGTCAAATTTTGCTTTCCCTCTCTCCCCAAAATATCCAAGCCCTCTATTCCTCAAACACTCGTGTGGGTGCTGCTCTTTTATTTTTATTGGGAGACCTTGGAGAAAGCACAGGCATGGCCTTAACTCTTTAAAATACATTTGGAAGAGTTTAGTTATTAATTTAGTGTAAATTTTGACAGTTGGGTCGGATAGATTTAAACCCTGGCCTTTCAGGAAGGATTAGCAGAGCCRTGGTTCATCTGGGCTGGGCATCTCTGCTGTAACCCCAGGCTGAGGGCAGGAGGGTGATGCAGATTTCAAAGATCAGGTTGCAAAGGCACAYGAAATCAATGGGAGCAGAGATGTGGCTCGTAATTCAGTCATAGCAAGTACAGTGTAAAATCTAGACTTGAGTCTTGCTGATTTTTGAAGGAAAAGGAGAGATCTGAGGGCACAAGTTACAGCAAGCAAGATGTTGGTGGGTATTGCTGAGCTGAATTCCYTCTCGATGGTGAGCCAAAGGCATTTAGCAGAAGTGGGAAATCCCCCTTCTCCCTTTCAGATAAAAAATTATCTTAACATTTCAGTGTGAGAGTCTTAACCCGCCCTTGTTCTCCTGGCTGCCAGCACCCCTCACTGTGAAACGCTCTGAACTCAGCCTTGCTGAATGGGACACCCCAGAAATTATTCAGCAAGAGCAGGAGGGAGCCATCATCAGGCAGAGCAGGCATGTGGCTCTGCTCTGAGCCAGCCCTGGGATGAACAGAGTTAGAAACCAGTTTACAGAGGCCTGGTGTGGTGCCTTAAGTCTGAGCTGTGATGTATTTCAGGTTCTGTGCTGCCCAGGGGTGCAGCTCTGAGCTCACAGTCAGTGTCACTCAGCTCTGCACACAGCAGGGACACAAAACAAATCCTTCTCCTGCTGCACACCAAGGACAACTTTCAGCCCAAAAGCACAAACAGGGGTGGGCTGAGGAGAGAAAACAAGGATGGGACTTCATAATCTGAAGCTGTAATTGGACAATTAAATCCCAATATGCAAATGGACCAAAACTTATAAAAGTGAGACCTCGTGACCCATCAGCCATTTTTGTGTCCATTTTGGGTCCATTTTGTGTCCACTTTGGGTCCACCTTGGGTGTAGCCCTGGCCAGGCTCTTGTCCTGCCCAAGGTGTGCCCTAAAGGCCTTTCAATAAATCTCTACTTTATTCTCTGGCTCTGTGCAGTCTCAGCTCCAGCTCAGCCTTGCCAAGGCATCAGGTGCAGAGTGACACCACCAAACCCCCGTGTTTAATTCCTTGGATTCTCAGCTGAGCCTGTTCTTGGATGGGTGATAACAGTGAACTGGAAGTGGAGGGGAAGCGATACAGGAATATTGGGAGGAAATTGTGCCCCATTGTCCAGCAGAAAGGAGCCCCATGTGAGCTGCCACCTGCCCCAGCAGGGAGCTGGAAGGGCTCAGCATCAGCCCCGCAGTAAATGGAGCTGCAGCTGCAGCTGGGCCRGGCTGTGACATTGCTGGGATCCCTGCCACCACATTTCCTCCSACCTGGAAGGGAAGGTCACGGCCTCCAGAGGTGACTGAGAGCAGTGAACAGCTGGGCTCTCACTCGGGGGCAGATCAAGGAGTTGCTGTGTCTGCTACGTGGGAGGGAAAACTCCTTCCAGGCACTGGGTGCTCTTTGTTTGTTCCTTCACCCGACACTTGAGAACAGAGCCTGCTCCGAGAGCTCAGCCAGGTGAGCACAGCCTTCCACCCCTCTTCCTTCAGAGCAGATCCACTGCAGGGGGATTTTCCCTGCCCACAGAAAATCAAGAGAGGCCAAAAAGTCCAGGGACAGGAGCAGGGCTGTGGAGACGAGGGCTTCACCCAGAGGAGTTGGGGCGGAGGCACTTTGGTGGTGAAGATCTGCACGTTCAGGATGAGTGAACCTTTATTCTGCAACCAAACGCACACCGGGTGCTGGGATTGAACCCCAAACTTCTCCCTGCAGGCCTGGGAGGGCAGAACCCCATCTGGGCACGGGTCACTTGAAGGCTGAGCAGCGTTTTGGGGCCGCTCTGGGGGTTCTGCCCTGAGCAGGTGCAGCGGTGGGAGCCGACAGGAGGTTCAGCTGCTGACGGGATGGAAAAAGAGTCACACAGACAGGTCTCAGTTTTCAGTGCAGGAGCAGAGCTGAGAGTCATGTGAGTGACCAAAGATCAGGCAATTTTATAACCACTGGCTCCCCCCGCCCAACCCCTCAGCCACACATCCTGCACACATCTTACACCAGGCCTGGACCGTGTGTAACTCGGTATTTGAAAGCCCCTCTACTTATTTTTAACAACAATTCCACTGCAAAAAAGAATGTTTTTATGCAAAAACCTCAGGGCATTTCACTGCACTGTGTGATTRGGGTGTCACCTTGGGGGTGACAGATGGGGTGTCCTGGGTGAAAGCTGCTCTCCAAATCCCCATCCCCCTGTCCCTAAGAGTGCTGCAAGCTCCTGCTTCCAGCTTGGCTTCCAATTCCATCCTGGATTTACCTCCTTGGTGGCTTGTCAGCCAGCTGAACCCTCCCAGACACAGCCAAGCTTATGGCAAAGGGGAAAATCCAAAGTGATGGTGCTGCTGCAAAAACCACATGGCTTTGGGAGTGGAAAACTTGATAAAACAACACCTGAGACCTGCACAACACATCTGACCCGCTTTGTCTAGGAGTTAAGAGGTCCTAAAGATGGTTTATTCCATCCCGTGTCCCGTGGACTGTTCATTCCCCCCTCTGTTTAAGCTGTGAGCACTGCAGGGCAGGGGTTGTGCCTCATCCTGTGAACAAACAGCAGCTCCCACCCTGCCCATTCCAGCATTCCTGGGCAGCCTGGCTGTGAGCAGCACACGGGGTTCAGCTCTTCAACTGACAAAAGACACCACAAACTATAGTAAACAACCCTGTTTATTTGGGAGGGGGYGTAGGTGGTGTCATTTATTTAAAATTCTCTTTTCCCCCCAGTCACATTTTAGTCTCTTGACTGCTGGGTTGTGCGGAGAGGGGATGGTTTGTTCCCGTGGAAAGGGATGGAGCACTCCAAGAAACAACATCCCGTCAGTTGTGAGCAGATTTCACACCCCTGCCAGGCTGCCATCTGCCACCGAGGAAGGGGAGGGGAAGCAGGATGAGGCTCGRAGCCTGCCGGGGTTTCGCTGCCTCCTTCCCTCCTGCTTTGTTCCCGGCACGCTGCAATGTGAGCTGACACCCCGCTCAGGTGTGGAGCCTTTAAAAGAGCATTTCTGGGGCTCCTCAGCCGTGAGAAGCTCTGGGGTTTGTCTGGGGGGGTTGTGTGGTTGGGAGTCGTCATCCTGGGGGATGTAATCGTGGTTTTTTACACTTTAAAGAGGGGAAATGGTGCTTTAAGGATCAGGAGATTCCCGCTGGTAGCACAGTGGCAGTGCCAGTGCTGTTCGCTCTCTGCTGAGGCCGTCAGGGCTCAGAGAAGTGCAAAACTCAGAGCAGCTTTCATCCTGCCCCACTGGCAGCACAGGAAGTGGTTCTTTGAGTGTTTCCTACTCAGCTGCGAGGAGGAAACACTCCCAGGGCAGGACTCCCCGAAATGTCACATCTCACAAGGCTGAGGGGAATTGTGTTCCTGTGGGGACACCCCCAGTGCGTCCCAGACTTGTGCCTGCTSCAGAATCACAGAATCATGGAATGGTTTGGGCCGGGAGGGGCCTTAAAGAGCATTTTTTCCAAGCCCTGTGTGGATGCCACGCACTAAACCATGGGCTGAATCCACTGGTGGAGGCAGAAGAAGGGAGCAGGGGGAATTACAGGAGCCACTGTGGRTGTGGCACTTGGGGACATGGGCAGTGGTGGCCTGGCAGGGCTGGGGGGAGGATTGGAGTCCCTGCTCTCACAGGTCTTTTTCAGCCTAAACGATTCAGGGCGGTGGGGAAAATGATGCCAAAGGTATGAGCTGAAATCCTCGCCTTGTTTTGGGCCGTCCTGTCCTGACCGAGCTGTGAGCACAGAAACCACCAAAGGGGTTTGTTGGTCCTTTCAGCTCCTTTTCTCTCTTCCAGCTCAGTCACRGTGCAGTGCTGGAAACAGCAAAGCCTCGGTTTGATCAGCTCTCCTGCCCATTTCCTAGGTCAAAATGAGTGGAGCCCATTTACAACAAAACCAAAACACATTCAAGGATATTCCTCTGCTGATAAAACCCAAATGAATGCTACAAAGCTACTGATATGCTAAATACATGAAAATCAGAATTTCCTGGAAGCAGCTGGGCCAGCCTGTGGCTGTTGTCACTGCAAAACTCTTTAGAGGAAAGGAGAGACAATTCCAGAGATCTGAACTCTTCACCACGTTAATGACATTCATAACGTGACTCAGTCAGATGCTTCCATCCCCAGCCAGCCTGGATAATTCCAACACAAAATCTTCCTGCGTGTGCTTCCTCCTACTCCTCCTTCCTGAACCATGTCCCAGCATTTTGCCACAAACATTTCTGCTTAACTCTTTGCCCTGAATGTATTATTATTATTATCCACAAAAAAAAAGACAATGCCTGAGGCAACAAACAACAGGAGCAGAAGGAAGATGAGATGGAATTTTATTTTTTTTTTCCCCTTCTAACACTCAGCAAGCAGGATGGGAGAATTATCTCGTTCCTTGTTCTCTCACTGAATTACTGTGTGCTAAGTTTAGCTGCTGAACCCATTTGTGCTGTGGTTTTCTCTCTGTTAATGAGGGTAATGAGACAGCAGCCTGGAGTTCAATCCACTGAGCGCTGCAAGGCATTCAGAGAAACTCAGGAAACTGGGTGCAGGAGCGATGCTTCCCCTCAGAGAATGGAAAATCCACCTTTATTCCCAAGTGAAACCCCGTCCCTTTAAGTCATTGAACACGGAACTGCAATCCAGACACACTTAAATAAATTATTTCAAGTTATTTGTAGTTGTGTGTGGGAGGCGGGTGGGGGATGGAGTTGGTACTTGGTGGTGACAGCAGCCCTGAGCCTTCACATCTCCCTGCTCTGCACAGCCACTTTTGGGGGCTTTTCAGCTCTTTTGGGGTGTTTTCATCTCCTCTGCCTGTGCACAGGCACTTTTGGGGTGTTTTCATCTCCT
>QVAJ01000279.1:148892-160929 GCA_003546035.1 Mixornis gularis | reverse complement strand
GGAAAAGCTGCCTTTCCTGAGCAGCCAGAAGGGAATGCAATTAAGGTGCCTCTGAAGCTCATAAAGGCTAATGCATGAAAATCAGCAGACAAATTACGGGGAGCATTAGGAGGAACATTGCTAATTGTGAGGTCGGCTGGCCCTGTTCCCTCGGCCTCCCGAGCCGAGCTGGGGAGGGAAATGAAGGATCCTACTGGGAACAGTTCTGGGCTGTGGGGAGCTGGGCAGGATGAGTAAGATGGAAACTCCTTCTCTACAACATAATGCACTTTTTCAGCCTTTCTCCAGAAATCCAGCCACRCTTTCTGGCTCTTATTTGTGAGCCCTTCAGGAAATAAAATCTTCTTTTGTTTGGGCCAAGCCGTTTCCTCCCTCCTCTCTGGATGTTTCCTTAGCACAGGGCTTCAGGCAGGGTTCTGGTCCAGGAGAAAGGAACATCTCCCATCCCTAAACTCTCAGGCACTGCTGGAGTTGCTCTCCAGCTCCTACTGACATATTTGGCTCTTCTTTTGGGTTTGTTTTCAGAGCTTGGCTGCTGCTGCAGCTCGAGTTACAGAAATACCACATGCACAGAGGGAAAAAAAATCCCAGCACCTTGTTCTCAGTGTTTCCTGCCACAAGCCAGATCTTCTGCCTCTCCTGACCTTTCCAAGCAGTTCTTGTGTGGTTGTTGGAGTGAAATCTGGGAGAGCATCCCTTGGAATCCATCCCCAGTCTTTGGMTTCTGGGGATCACCCAGCAGCTGCCTGTTTTCCCGACTGTAAATTGGGAATATCCCACTGGTAACCCAGCAAAGACCCAGCAAAGCTTTCCCAGGAGAAAAACTCTGGGAATTGGGGTGTTTGGCACAAATGTGCCAGGGACTAAAGCTGGTCCAGGGTTCATTCGTGCCTCAGTGGGGAATGTGGAGATGAAAACAGGAATATGGATAGGAATGGGCATTTTTATTCTGGATCTCATCTGTTCCAAGGCGGCTGCAGGGCAGAGGGATGGACAGACAGGGGCATTATTCTGGAGAGGGTGTGAGCACATCTCACAGCTCGGGCACAGGGAAGGAATCATGAGATGGTGCTGAAATAAGCCTTTGTGCAATTTTTATCTACGATTTTCCACGATGACTCACCATCATTTACATGTTATCTAACACTGAGAGTCCCAGGTTTAGGTTCCTTTCTGTTCCTCGTGGGGGGAAAAAAAGAAAAACAAAAGCCTTTTTGGAAGAGGTTCCTGTGGCTGGAAGGAGTTAAAGCTCTGCTGGAATAAGTGTCAGCAGACAATGATTTTCTCAATAAAAAATCAAATAAATTTTTAAAATCGAAACAAACAAACAAAAAAACCACAAAAAAAAAAAATTCAAAAAACCCCCACTACCTTTTTGGAGGATGTTCCTGTGGCTGGAAGGAGTTAAAGCTCTCCTGGAAGGAGCGTCAGCAGASAATTGTGTTTTAGGGAGCAGCAGTTACCAAAATCCATTTCGGGCCAGGAACAATGCAGCCATTGTAGTGCCGGAGCTGCACTCGGCTCCCAGATAAGCCCCACAGGGAATCCTGTTTTGTTGATGAGGGAACTGATGGAATCTGTGAAAAACGAGGTTCACTTTCTATGTCAATTTTAAGGAATAGGTTTAATAGAAAATAAGACAATTAGGAGATAGAAAAAAAAGCAAAGTCCACACCCTGCCAGATCAGAGACATCCTTTAAATACCCTTCCTATTGTATCAATCTGTTGAATATTCATATTTTTCCATAAACTAGTTTCCATATTCCAGGAACTGTTCAGCATGGCCCCTCCTTGGGTCTGCCTTTTTAGAGCACGTGTGTTTTTTGGCTGTGTCTTCATTATCACCTTCATCATCACCTTCATTATCCCCTTCATCATCACCTCCAGCTCAGCCTTGGTCCGTCCTTCCTTCAGATGGTGGATGCTGATCATTGGTGTATCAATAGCAGGGGCTTCTTTCCATGTTCACTGGATGTTATTTTGATTAAACAGGCAGTTTAAGTGTATTTTATCAATAGCAGGGTCTTCTTTCCATGGTCACTGGATGTTATTTTGATTAAACAGGCAGTTTAAGCATATTTTATCAATAGCAGGGTCTTCTTTCCATGGTCACTGGATGTTATCCCGACCAAACAGACAGTTTAAGCAACTACTACATCAACTACTACCACTATGCCTAATTTTCTTTATTAATAGCAGAAATAAAACCTTCTATCCTTACCACAACGTTATTAATCACACAGCGCACATCTTGGGAAAAGCCAACTTTRTAACAAATCCATTCWAAGGTTATTGTTTGAGGGCYTTTTGAAGAGAATTCCAGCCCTTTTTTGGAGTTTGGGGGAGGTTGYTGCCTTTCCTCTCCCCTGGGGGGGGTAACAAAACCCGACCTGCCTCCAGGTGAGGTTTAATAATAAACTGAATAATGAAATAAACCCAACCTGCCTCCAGGTGAGCCCCCAGCAACCCCAAATTTCCCTCACACAAAGGTACAGGCTGAAATATTCAGCAGAAGGCTTGAGCAGAGCTTTCCTATTGTCATCAGAACACCTCGATCCCTGAAAATAATAAATCCCAGTTGGAAAATTTCACCTCTTCTCCACGCTGACAAAATGGTGTGTTGGGTTTGGAAATGTGTAGCTCTCAGGGGGAAAAAAAAGTTGATTTTTTCAGGCTACATAAAGTGCTTAATCCTGATGGGTTTGGACAAGGTGTGAGGCTGGTTTGGCTTTTTTCCAGGATTTTGTGTTCCTGGTTTTAGCCAAGGTCCTACAGCTGCTGCAGGAGGCCAAAGGCTTTAAAAAAAAACCTCAAGGAAGATTTTTCTGTGTGGGAAATGTCGGAAATAATTCAATTCACGTTGACTTGAGAGGAGGAAAATGATGGGARCTTTAATGAGGAGGTTTTTCCCTGCTGGTGGATGGCCCCAAAAAACGTTTTGGAGTTCTCCCTGTGAACGGCGTGGAGGGACAGAAAATCAGCCACATCCTCACCAGAAACTGCCATCGATTTTTAATAAATTTGGGGAACTGCCACAAAGCTTTAGGGTTGGCGTTTCTGAACTTTTTTCCTCTCCATCCTGTGCCTCCTCCAWCAGAAATCTGCAAAACTCAGTGTTTGACTGAGGACAGAAACTCCTGGGCCTGGCTTAGAGACAGTGAGATTTAATCACCAGGACACTAAAACTCGAGATTTCTTTTTGTTCCTATAGGATTTTAGGACACACTGAAGTTGTTTCCTTAAGCTTTTCTCGGCCAGACAGGAAGGATATGGATTGACTTTGCCTTTTCTATTGAAACTCGTTGATTCTGAAATAATCACTTGCTATTAGGAGCCGTGCCATTGGAAGGACAACAGCAAAATAAAAAAGAGGGTGAAATTACAGGAGTGAGGAAACTCGAATAATACAAATGTGAAAAGGCTTTTAAAATTCTTCGAGGGTTATTATGTCCTCAACACTTTGCTGATTTTTTAAAGTGCCTAATTTCGTTTGAATCACTTCCTTTATAAATTACACTCTTAAAATTACACACTGCTGACGTCGCCTCCAATACTTAGAAAAACATCCCATTTTTGATTTATTTTCCCCCCCATCCCCACAATATCTCAGTTTGTGCTGGAGAGAGAATTTCAGGCAATAATTCCTGTTTAACCTCAGGGGCAGCAGATGAACTCAGTGACAATTCCTCGGGCACAAGGCAGAGCCTTCAGAAACCTCCAGTTTGTTTTGCAACAGAAAGTTTATTTTCCCTGATTTTAATTAACTTCACACCCGGCATTACTAATTTGAAGCCAGGTTCAGCAGGGAGCTGTGGCATTTCATGCACTTGTCCAAAATGCCCACACCTTTAATTAGGAATGTGAAGGCCAGAGCCATTTGGGAGCCACTGGGAATTTTTGGAAGAAATTCTATGGTAACCTAAAGAGAGGCAGCAACAGGCAAAGACCTCCCTGCCTCTATTTTGAGCAGAGGATAAAATGCACCCAAAAATAAATAGATTTGTCAACATCAAGCAGCAGAATGGAACCAAATCCAGCACGAGTTTGAGTTACTCAAACCCCCTCACGACTTTAATAATCCTGTTTTTCCTGGAGATTTTCTGCCTGGCCTTGCTGCTCTGCAAGGGAGAACATCCACCATTAGGAAAAAAGCAGATTTCCTTTAATTTCTTTTCTGTTCCATCCATCCATCGGGGTGCCACAGAGGGCTGTGATTTCGGGCTGCAGGTGATGGGAGAATTCACCAGATCTCCCCAATCTGGGYGAATCACCCGACAATGGAGGTTCTGTGTCTGTGTAAACACCCCAGAGACAAGAATAGGGGAGAACTCAGAGAAGCATAAATGTGTTCATATCCAGAGCAGTCTCCACAAAGAACACTTTGTGTTATTGTTGTTAGAGGTTGYTGGGTTTTTTTCTTCTTTCCCAGAAGCATCAGCAGTTCCTTGGGCATGTAATTTATGAGAGGCGAAAATCTAAATTATGCATCAAACAGGGAGAGATGCAACTTCAGGGTAATAACACATTTCAAAAATAACTTCAAATGCGTCGTTCAGAGCAGCAGCCTATGGCTGGAGACCAGTGCCCAGTCAGCAAAGGCAGCACAGAAGTCAAAATTACTCTTCCTTACRTAAAATAACTCTTGTAGAGATCTTTATTTTTAAAATCTGACAGCAGCAGAACTGGATCCTGGAACCCTTTTTCTTGGRTGTGGCACTCGGGGCCAGGGTTTAGTTGAGGTGTCRGGGCTGGGTTGGACTCGATGATCTTGGAGGTCTCTTCCCACCTGGTGATTCTGTGAATTCTGTATTCTGAATTCCGTCTTCTGAATTCAGTGTTCCGAATTCTGTATTCTGAATTCTATGTTCTCTATYCTGAATTCTGTACTCTSTATYCTGTATTCTGTACTCTCTGTTCTGTATTCTGTATAACCTGACGTGGCAGCAGGTGATCTCCAGGTCTGGATTGCACCTCCCTCTTTTTCCAGGCCCTTTGAATCATCTGACCTCTTTGAGAATCCACCCCCAGCACAGCCAAGGTGCCCTGCAGGGCCCTCCCGGGGCTGGGGACAGGTTTCTGTCACAGGGAGCGATGCCACCAGCACGGGGCTCCTTCACCTCACACAGSGAGCAGTCACTGCTGGCTGAGAGTGATTCCCACTCGGAATTTCCTCCAGGCAAAAGCCTGTCCTTGCTGCAGCAGGAGGTTTGTGACCTGTGCCACAAAGGAGGGGATTCAGCCTGAAGTAACACCAGAAATGGGTAAAGGGGGAAACCTGGGCATAACCCAGCCACAAAGGAGAGGATTCGGCCTGAAATGCCACCAGAAAGGGGAAAATGGGGAGACCTGGGCATAACCCAGGGGTGACACAAACCCCCCTGGCTGTTGCCCCACTGTCAACAGCTGGCAGCCCAAATAAAAGGCAGATTCTGCTCTGGGGGCCCAGATGGGGCTGGTGCAGCTCTGCTGTGAGTCCAGCTCAGCTCGGGATTGTGACAGGAGAAGTGTCAGCAGCACCTCTCCAGCTCCCTCAGCTGCACGGGGACACTGCAAGTGTCAAACTCTTGTTTGGGAGGTGACAAAACCCTGGCTCACCCTGTGCCACCTTGGTAGACCCCCCCAAAAAAGCCCTTTTTGTTTTTGAGGGTGCTGGATACAGAAAAACAGCAATAAGGAGAGTGACAACTCTGGGGGGTGACCTTGGACATGCAATTTCTTCTCTCTGCTTTTAGTTTCTCGTCAGGGCTGTGCTGAAAATGAAAGCCTTGACTGTCACAGCGAGCAAATTTTTATCCCTCACCAATATCAGGGCTCCAGTTAAATGTCAGGGCCAGGGCTGGGCTGGGTAATAAATTCTTCCCTCTCTCATTCTCCTCCTGTGGGAATGTTTGCAGCTCCCAGGGAATGCAGTTGCTGAAATACCACCAGAATATGTGATCACACTGTCAGGAGATGCAACAATAATCACTGATTAAAAAGGAAGAATGAAGAGAGTAAGAGCTGGTGGCAGCATTGCTAAATGCTGATCAGCGCTGCAAGACAGCCTTTGATTTTTTAAATTAATTATACATTCCCTCATACTTTGTACTGCTGTAGATTTAATTGGACTCCTTATTTTTAGGCAACTCCAGCAAGAGGAGGATAGGATACAGCTTTCAGCAGCTCGGCTCCAGCCTAATTCTGCCTCATTCAAAGCCACTGGGAGCAAAATCAGGCTGATGCTGAGCTCTTGTGAAAGCCTGGTGGTCTCTGTGCAGCTCAGCAGAGCTGCACACTCACCTGCCAGGCAGGATGGAGTCGTTTCCACCCAGGAATCCAGGCAGAGCTGGGCTCAGCACCCAAAAAAATCCCCAAGTGGTGCCGAGGTCTGCCTGCTGCCTGCGGGATTTGCCCCGATAATTCACTCCGCGGGATTGATTTGCCAACCCCGTTTGCCAACTGCTTTGCCGAGGGAAAGCTGAAATGTTAAACTGCAGGACAAAGAGGATTGCACTGAACAAAAGGGTCTGGCTTCAGCTGCAGCCTGAAATCCTGTGCAGCCCCAGGGGAGTGGGGGGACACGGGAGGGACACTGCCCACACACAGAAATCCTCCTTCGGTGGAACCTCCTTATCTGTGCTCCCCAGGGGAGCTGTGTGGGATCGCTGGGATGAGGAGGGGCTGTGCTCTCTGCTGTGTCTGTGCACACCCTGAGCAGCAGCTGCAGGTCCTGGAAGGGCAGGGCTGCTCCTGGGAGCCCTTTACCTGCACTGCTGCCTCACTGCTCAAAGCCCCAGCTGCTGGACCTGACACTTCTTTTGTTGTTGAAACAAACAAAAAATCAGATTCTGCTCTTCTGKCTCTCCCAGGACAGCATTTCCTACAGAACATTCCCCCTCGGTGTGGAGCTGTGTCMGTGCTGGTGTGTGTGTGCTCTCAGGTGTGAGCCCTGTGTGCAGCACAGCCGGCCTCCCCTGCTGCACCCACGAGGTGTGGGGCAGCGTCGGGAGCTGCCCTGGCTGGGAACAGCGGCTCTGGAATGCCAGGACCACTCCCAGAGCCTTGTTCTGTCTGGGGGATGATGCTTTCCCTGTCCTTGTGTCTGCCAGGGTCCCCTGATGCTGATGACCAGGATAACCTCCCAGTCTTTTCCAGATGGGCCACTCCTGCAGCTATCCAAGAACCTATTTTTATTTTTCTTCTATCACAAGAACCTATTTTTATTCATTTTCCATCACAAGAACCTATTTTTATTCATTTTCTATCTCACAGAAGCTGCAAGACATGAAACAGCCTTGCCAGCTCTGCATCTCTGCCACGCTGGGTTTAAATATCCTGATGAGCTCAGGAGTTGTTGTAGGAGATTGGAGAGACCCAGGGGTGCAGCACAGCCCTGGGAGCCTCAGCTCCTTTGGGAACCAGGCCTGGGAGAGGCCTCAGTGCACAGGAAAGGTTAAAAGGTGTCCAAGGCCAGGCTGGACAGGGGTTGGAGCACCCTGGGATGGTGGAAGGTGTCCCTGCCCGTGGCAGGGGGTGGATGAAATKATTTTYAAGGTCCCTCCCAACCCAAACCCATCTGGGATTCCATGATTCCGTGACTTCCCAGCCATGCCTTGCTGTATCAGCCCTGGAATTCACTGCAAAGGATTCCTCTCAACTGACAGATTCTCCTTTCTTGCCTGTTTTTCACAAAGCAGCTCTTAAATATTTACCTGAGTCCAGGTCCTTCTCCATGACCACAGGAGCCTGCAGAGCAAAGGAATCTTTAAAAACAGAGAGGACTTTAAAAACCAACCTGTGTGAGCTCCTGCCATTCATTTCATTTATTTCTTTTTCTTGTCCCAGGAGCTCACTCTGCCAGGTGGAGGAGGGGTATTGCTGGAATGACAGATATTATTTTGAATTGGCAGCAGGGCAAGGTGTTCTCCTCCTTCCTGATGGTGCTGTCAGTGCCAGTGCCTGGCTGGAATTGCCCTGGATCAGTGATTCCAGCCCAGGACAGGCTGCAGGGTGGAAAGAGAGATGGAGCAGATGGGACCAGAGGCTSCTGTGTTTAGGAAAGAGAAGCTGCATTTCCAGGCTGCTCTCCAGACAGCACAGAGAGCCCAGAGGAGATGGGGCTCAGTTCTCAGTTGTAAAAGCCTTTTTTTGTTGTTGTTGTTGGGGTTTTTTTTCCCCCCATGAATAATTTTAGCAGCACACCCCCACGGCAGCCCCGGCGAGGTGCGGGGGAGAGCTGAGCTCTGGAGGTGAGGTGATGCTCCTGGGGGTGTGTCTGTCTGTCTGTCTGTCTGTCTGTCTGTGCCTGCAGAGGGATAACGAGGGCTCCGAGGAGAGCATCCACGGCCCTGGCAAAGGGAGGAAATGTTCCCGGGGCTGGGGTGAGGTGTGAGCTGTGCTTGGTGGGAAAAGGAAAACATGGGAAAAGGCATTTCATGCTGAGGCAGCACAGCTCAGCTGGGAATCCTCGTGGGCAAAGGGCTGAACCGAAGGCAAGCCCCAGATCCCCCATGATTTGGGTACCCAAACAATCCCAGAACATCCATGGAAATTTTGGATAGAGGAGGTAGAGGCCAGGCCAGGCTGTRCCTCTGATCCTCACACACAAAAAGTTTTCCTCAGGAAAAAGGAGTGAGGACTCTGTCCTTACCTATTCCTGCCCCATGGCTGCTGCCTCTGAGGTGYCCRAAATTAAAATGATAATGGTGAGAGRAGGGGAAAAGGAGATTTAATTCGATTGTACCCACATCACGGATATAAACCCACAGAACTGGGGTTGAACACCGGTATGGGCAGTGCTGTAAAACCAGCAGGATTTCAGCAGGGCCTGAGCTCTGGGAATTCCTGTCCCTGTGTTCAGATCAAACCCTGTGCTGGGCACTTTCTAAGACTTAACACTGCTTGTTTAGCCAGGTGTCTCAGCAGAGAGTGAAATGATGGAGGGAGAGACCTGCTGAGCTGATATTTTATGATTTTTACCATGGCTGTGCCCTGTTGAGGCCTCTGACACAGCTGCAGAACCATTTKAGTGTCAAACAGACATTTGGGGGCACGGGAAGGTGAAGATTTCCCCCCCCAAACACGAGAATTAAGCCCTGGAAGAAGCAGTGCATTGTGATACCTGCTGGACTGGGCAGTCTTTGATTAAATGAAGTGGGTCAGGGAGAGTGAGGGGATGGGTGAGGGCTGTGCCAGGCCTTTGCTGCTGGAGGGGATTTTTTGTGAGCAAACACTCCAGCGAAAAAAAACACACCCAAATGTTCCTGCCAGCATCAAATCCCCAGGTTTGCAGGGAGCTGAACAAAGTTCCTTTTATCACGGCAAACACTCRGTTTAAAATCCTTGGAAAATTGTGCTGGGGGCAAGAAGGGAAGCAAAGCCTTGATTTGCAATAATAACCTTGCAGCACCTGCTTTGCATAAGAGCAGGGCTGGAGTCTGTAAGTACATGCTTGGAGTTAAAGAGATGCATAAGTACTCTTTGGTGCAGGGATAATTACTAAATCCAGGTCTCATTAAAGCCTTCCTATTGCCTTTTTTTTTTTTCTGGTAATTCACTGACATATTCTGCAGGATCAGATACAGGAATAAAAGGGCTTAGARCTGACAGGCCAGAACAAAATCAGGAAAGTATGCAGGGAAATCTTCCCAGTCTCTGGTGAAGTTTTCTCATTAGAGCCTTAGATCCTTCTTTATCTCATTGTTTCTCAGTTTATCACAATTCTTCATTTCCTGTTCCCTTTTAGGCTTCAAACATTTATTTTTTTAATGTGGGGGGTTTTTTTGACCCTTCCCTTGTGAGGGTTGAAACTTTTTGGAGTCTCCTGGTTAGACCTCATGTAAAAAAAATCCAGATTACTGAACCAGACACTGCAGGGTCATTTTTAATATTTAATCTGGTATTAGAGCTTGAAGTCTGGCCATGAGTTTATAACTTATCATTATTGTAACAGCAAAATAACTGTACATTTTTATAGCATTTGTATCACCTGGGTGACCTGAAGGAGCCCAAGTCCAGCTCCCCAAAAGGAAATTCAGAGCAGAGCTTGCTGCCTCACTTGTTTTCTCTTTCCCCTGGTGGAAACTCTGACTTCAGCTGTAGCTCAGGGCTGTAACCACACACTGCAGAGTCTCTGAGTGAGCCCTGAGTGTGTTTTCTCACCCTCAAATGGAGTTGTAGCACCAGGGGACTCCCAGCCCCAATTCTGTCCTGGGGGATGTTTTAGTCAGTGGCAAATGTCCCTCATCATCTGCTGCCTTTACCCTCTTTCCCCCTTTTCCTACATTTTGGGCCTCTTGGCCAGATGTCCCGTGTGAATATTGATGGAGTGGATGTYGACATAGCCAATATTGGTCTTCTCTTAAAAAAAGTGAGGAATATTAATTTGGAATATTGTGAATTTCGTGTGTTGCTGAAAGAAAAAACAACGAGGAAAACAACAAAGCTCCAAAAATTTCCTGAACAGAGCTGTCTAGAGCAGGAGGCTATTTTGAGTCTCCTTTTGCCTTTGACCCAACTATTTCAGCACCCCACCCTTCTTCTTCCTTCCACCTTCCTTAATTTCTGACACTTCCTTCTTGCTGCTTTGCCTGAGTCTATTTTAGGTGTGAGAGCAGCCTTAGCCTCTGGCCGGGCCTCCACTTCCCATTTTCCAGCCCTGGGCTTTGCCTTTTCTGCAGAGCTGTGAGCCCACGAGCACACAGACCCTCTGAGAGTCCCCACCACGGGGGGACACGGCCCCTAAAGGAGGGAAAATCTGCACTTGAGGGGGAGATGAGGGGTCAGAATGAGCATTGCAGGTGTATTTCATTGATATATATTGTGTGTGTGTATATATATGTATTGTGTATATTTCCTGAAAGGAAAGGGAATGGAATCTTGGAATTTCAGTGAGGATTAACTGGCCAAGCTTCCGTCCCTTTCCCTGCACTTTTTGTCACCCATTTTTGAATTCTGCACTCACCCATTTTTTGGCAAGCACAGGATATTCCCTTCTTCACTGGACAGAAAGGGGCTGAAACAGGGAATGGATTTATGGAAGAAACTCTTCCCCATGAGGGTGGGGAGGCTCTGGAAGAGCTTTCCCAGARCAGCTGTGGCTGTTCCCTCCCTGGGAGTRTCCAGGGACACTTGGAGCACCCTGGGGTGGTGGAAGTGGGTATCTGGCTCCCTGGTGGAACCAGAGGATTTTCAAAGCCCCCCTCAAACCCAAACCATCCCAGGATTCTGTGGTTTGGTTGTGCAGGACCCARCCTGACCAAAGTTTTGACCAAAACCCTGTTGTGTGCACCTCGGTCCAAATCTCGTGGCTGCCAAGCTGATCGAGTCCAGACCTGAGTGCCCCTCTGGGGGTGTGCAGGACACAGATAAATAAATAAATGTCCTGCACCCTCACCCTGGAGGAATTTTGCATCCCAGGTTTCCTCACGAAATCCAAGCCAAGCAGCTCAGGGCTGTTCTGGGGCTTTGGGCTGTGTTATCTCTGCTCCTTTCCTCCCTCCGAGGAGCCCAGCTCTGTTCAGCCTGTGCAGGACACACCAGCTCAGCCCTGGCAGCTCACACAAGGCTCCTGCAGACACCAGCAGCACAGCAAAACCCGCGGAGGGTCAGTCCCAGAAAGTCCCAGCCCTGGTGGCCGTCAGGGCTCGGGTTCCTGGTACAGCCCCGTGTCACCAACTTCACGGAACAGCGGCTTTTGGGCAAATTGTGCAACTGCACCACCCCCAAACTTCCTGTTTTGAAAGCCCAAGAAGCTGGAAAATGTTAACACTGGCACTTTAAAGTGCTGCTCGTGGCTTTTATTTCTTTCTTTTTTTTTTCTTTCCCTTCTCTTCCTAAAACTCTGCTCAGAAATTCGATGTACAGAGGAGCAAAGTGGGGCTGGAGGTCTGGGGGCAGAAAGGGGACCCTGACTTAGGGTGTGGGAGGCTCTCAGGTGTGGGGCAGCAGGTTCTGGGCGCTGGGGACAGTGCAGCCAGGCTGTGACAGATGGACAGGAGAGGTGGCAGTGGGACACTGGGGACTCACAGGGAGCCAGCAGCAGCCACCTGGCCCCGC
>QVAJ01000279.1:128976-139666 GCA_003546035.1 Mixornis gularis | reverse complement strand
TTGTCAGAAAAACCAAAGCCATGAAGGAGCCCAGCCTGGGCATTGTCAGAAAAACCAAAGCCATGAAGGAGCCCAGCCTGGGCATTGTCAGAAAATCCAAAGCCATGAAGAAGCACAGCAGCTGCCCAAGCCCCCGGCTGGGAACTTTTCAGAGCCCCAAAGCCCTGGTGCCACCACAGCAAAGCTCAAAAGCAAATCCCTGATTTTTTAAAGTGAAAACTCAGGGGAACACGGGGTGCTTTGGCTTTTCAGCTGGGAGGTGTCTCCCCCTGAGCTGTCAGTGCTGTTTCTGGAAGGGAAGCTGACATTTGGTGGTTCCTTAACCTTTCACAGAGCAGCTCTGAGCTGGGCTTGGCGTTTCCTGCCCCGCTCGCCGCCTCCAGCCACCACCACAGAACCTTCCCCGGCCATTTCAGGGCCCTGGCTGTTTTTTTCCCTGCACTTCTGAGGTGTGAAGAGGGCTCTGAGAGAAGACCCCGAGCGCCCTTTCCAAGCTCAGTGCTCGCAGGGCTGTGTCCGTGATCCTGTCCTGCTCCTGGAGGGGGAAGGAGCAGAACCTCATCCTSCCGTGGTCTGCACTGCTGAACAGCTGCAGAAGATCAAGAATGGGACATCACTCCGTGATCAGTGTGATCAAAGTGAGATGTCTATTGCAAAACTGTAGTTTCTTTTATACAGTTTTTAGCCCAAATCACGCGGGTTTTGCTACTTCCCAATTGTTTGCTCCTTAAAAGCACACGTTAGTCCTTCAGCTCCCGTTGGTTGGATGTTCTCACATACACAGCAGATTACACAGTTCTTTTTTCTGGTTGTCCTCCAGTTTCTCACATCCTGGAGTTGTGAGCCATGTTTTGTCCTACCTCGTACGTCACTTCTCCATCTTTTGTTCTTCCTTGCACGTGACTTTTGCTGCCCTTGAAATGGTTACAGGTTTATTCTTTCAAATAAACTGGATTGCTCATATGACCCCATTYTTAGAAGAACTCATCCTCYACAAACAACCTCGCTGAGTGTCCTCCAGTCCTCTCCAAACTGGGAATTCACAGCACCCTGGGAGCACTGTGTCTTGGTTTAGGGTTAATTTGGGAGGAATCTTTTGAACAGGATCCTTCTGGGAAGTCAGTTTTCTTTTAACTGGTCYGGGAGAAAAATCTCTTCAGAGAAACATGGAAAAAACCTTATTTATTTAATGAACAAAGTGCTTACGAGCATACAGAATGAATAATATGAAATAAGTTTGAAGTGAGGTGGTAAATGTAGAAAATTTTGCTGTGGGTAGCTCAGCTCATTCAGCCTCTTATCAGCTTTTAATCCAAAAAAACACCCCAGTGACCCAGAATAAAGAAGCATTGGTGGCTTCCAACAATCTTCTGTCCCTGAGACTGTTCCAATTCAGGCCAAACTGGAGTTTTTTAGGGGAAGGCAATTTCTGCATTGCAGCCACAGCTTGGTCAGGTTATCACATTAAAGTCTTTGGGGTTTTTTCAGAGATCTTGAACATATTTTTTATTGCTGATGAAAAACAACAACAACAAAAGGATGGATGAGCYTGCAAAGCTACCCCTGGCTGGCATTTGGAGCCAAGTCTCTGAATAGCTGCAATTGGGACTGAATAATCAGTCAAATTTAATTGCAATTTCTGGTTGAATAAGCAAGAATAAGTTAGAAGCAAACAATGTATCCTGTGATTTCCRCATCTACTGGAAGAGCCCCAGTACTTCACATATTTTCACCTGGAATTGTCTCCTGATGGAGATTCTTTTTTTTATCTGCAGGATCATTTTGAATCATTATTATGTTTCCAGTTTGGGAATACCTCACCCTCAGTGGCTAAACTGATAATCCAACTAATGTCCAGGGAAAAGATTTAATCAACTTGCACAAACCTGTAAATTCCATGGATTTGTAATTTAGTGCAGCAGAAAGGACAATGGAGGGAGAGTACAAATTATGCTTTTTAACCTGCTTTTTTTTTTTTGAAAAGCTGGTCAGGAAAGCCTGCTGGATTTTCCTACCTGGAAAAATGTCTTTTTTTGTTGTTGGCAGGAGATCCTTGTCCAGAGCTGCAGTAATGATTGTCACACCACCCACTGTCTGGCAGTTTGCAAGGATTCCTTGTCTGGTGTCCTGCTGTGACTCAGGGCTGAACCAGACCACAAAAAAAACCCCAAAAAATCATTTTGATCTAGGGTGCAGTATTAGAGACCTCACACACATTTCCAGCTGAACTCCAGTTTGATGATGATGATGATGATGATGATGATGATGATGATGATGATGATGATGATGATGCCCAGTTCCACTTGGGCGTCTCTGCAGGCCCAGCTCCCGTTAGAGGCCACAGCCTGGGACCTGGCCGGACGGGGACTTTAACCCTCCTCTCCCCATTGCAGATGTCCACGTGGAGCCCCACAAGAAGCAGCTCCACGTGACCCTGGCCTATCACTTCCAGAGCAGCCACCTGCCCACGCTGGAGAAGCTGGCCCAGAGCATCGACGTCAAGCTGGGCTGTGACTGGGTGGCTGCCATCTTCTCCCGGGACATCCGCTTCGTCAACCACGAGGTAAAAGCTCTGGAGCTTCTCTCTGTGTTGGAGACTGTGGGAATTCACTGTGCCAACCATGAGGTGAAAGTTCTGGAGCTTCTTTCTGTGTTGGAGACTGTGGGAATTCACTTTTTCTGCCAGGAGGTAAAGCTCCAGAACTTGTGTCTGTGTTGGAGGCTGTGGGCATTCACTGTGTCAATCACGAGGTGAAAGTTGTGGAGCTTGTTTTTGTGTTGGAGGTTGTGGGACATTCACTTTATGCTCTGGAACTTGTTTCTGTGTTGGAGGTTGTGGGCATTTACTTTATCAACCATGAGGTGAAAGTTCTGGAGTTTGTTTTTTGTGTTGGAGGTCGTGGACACTCAATTTGTCAACCACTAAAAGCTACACCTACTTCAAACAATGCTTGCTTGTATGTTTTCTATTCACCATACACAGTAKTCCATTATTAAGCTTAAAACCTTCCACCATCTTGCTAAGCATGTTTTTCTGAAGTCTTAAGGTCTATTCTAGCCAAGCCTAAAACCTCAAAACTATTGTTTCATGTCCTTGCTTACTGTATCATTACTTATCTTACYGTATCTTCTTGTCTTACTTATCACTTACTGTATCTTTTCCTACTCTCAAACTTTGCAATTGCAGCTAATTCCAAGTTCTTCTGCCCTTTCTGTTTCTGAGGCCTTCTTTCACAGCTTTCTGAAAGCCTTCTTACCTTTAGTATTTCCCACAGTTTCATCCCAAAAACACAATTTCCACTCTGCTGGAGATCCCCTGCCCTTAACAACCCTTTTGTGCTTTTTTTTCCTCCCCCAGACTCTGCAGGTGATCTACCCCTACACCCCCCAGAACGACGACGAGCTGGAGCTGGTGCCGGGGGATTTCATTTTCATGTCCCCAGTGGAGCAAAGCAGCACCAGTGAGGGCTGGATTTATGGCATTTCCCTGGCCACGGGCTGCTCGGGGCTGCTGCCCGAGAACTACATCACCAAGGCGGATGAATGTGGCACCTGGGTGTTCCATGGGTAGGTCAGGCTGCTSTGCCATGAAACCACAGTGGGTTTAGCCCCACGAGGTGTATCACAACCTCCCAAAAACAGCTTTAGAATGATKAGTGAGATGGCTGGTTGGGTGTGTTCGGAGAAAGCAAAAAGGTTTAATTAAGGAGAAAATAACAAACTATACAGAACAAAAGAATAAAAGCTGTCCACAGTGCAAGGGGTCCCTTRCAGCTGCTAAGACACCCTGAGAATCTCTGTGCTCTCTCTTAAGTGTTCAGTGATCTAGGAGGGGTTTGGCCTTGCTGCCCAATAGGAAACAGCCACATTTCCTGAGGAACACCTAAAGAATCAGAATCAGAATCACCAGGTGGGAAGAGACCTCCAGGATCATCGAGTCCAACCCAACCCCAACACCTCAACTAAACCCTGGCCCCGAGTGCCACATCCAGTCTTTCCTTAAACACATCCAGGGATGGTGACTCCACCTCCTCCCTGGGCAGACCATTCCAGCACTTTATCATCCTTTTTGTAAAAACCTTTTCCTGATATCCAGCCTCTGTTTCCCTTGGCACAGCTTGAGGCTSTGTCCTCTCCTTCAAAGGGTCCARCTTCAGTGCCTTTGTCCYGGCACWGGGACAATTACAGTGASAGAAGCATGGACGTTTCTGGTTTTTCTTCCTTAAAATTCCAGGGGTGAAACTGGAACTCTTTTCCTGATATGGAAACACCTGTTAAAGTGTGGGGGTGCACTGCACCAGCTCCCTCCCCTTTCCAGGGCTGCAAAGAGGGGCTCAACAGCTGGGATTTCCCCTGGGGAAGCCAGGAGGGAATGCTGAGAAGGGCACTGAGGGGAAGGAGCTGGCACACAGAGCCTCATCTCCTCRGCCAAGGAGCAGCAGATGCTCTCCCTTAGCGTGGGACTAGAGGACAAGGTGGTTTGTGGGGTTTTTTAGCTGAGATGTTGCAGCAGCTCTTTCTGACTGCCAGGATTTTGCTGCTGGTCGGTGGAGCTGGAGCAGATGGCTGCTGGAGGCACTGCTGTGCAGGCACCTCTGGGATCAGGAGGGTGTAAATTCGAGTGTTAATTTGGGAAGAAACATCTTCTGGGCATGAATGTGCTGAAAAGGACTTGGGATCAGCAACATTGCTTTGGATATTTAGCAAGATTTTTAGGAGGCTGCCACTGGCTTCAGTGAGAATGCATCCCTCACCTTTTCAATAAGGCTGTGCCCCTTGATTTTGGKGGGAATTCATTAAACAGAATGCTGGTCCTGCAATCACTCATTTAACCCCTCATTTATCCCTGCCAGAGCAGGGGAGACAAGGCCATCCAGGACAGGAGATGGAACCAGGAGTTTGGGGGAAAAGCTTCCAAACAACAACCTGTCCTTAGGGGATGACTAAGCTGGAACAGCCTCAGCAGTTTGTGTTTTCCAGCAGCACTGGAGACAGGCTGGTGGCTCTTCTCCAGGCACAGAGAGTTTGCCTCTGCCTCATCCCYATTCCCAGCAAATCCTGCCATCTCTGAATAGATGGTGAAGTGTTTGTGGCCTTTATTGAAGGGCTTAGAGAGAAAGAAAGGCTCAGAAATTGTGTAGCAGCTCCTGGGGGAAAAGAGAAGTGGGGTAACCAAAAAATCCATGGTATTCTCCCAACCAGTGTCCTTAAAAAATGTCATATGGGCCAGGCAGGAAGGGGATTAAAAATAAGGGATAAATGGGAGGAAGGGCTGACAGCTGGGAGAAATTCACTTTRTGCAGAAATAGAGATGGGTCCTGAGTAAGAACTGAGATTCTGTTCCCATTGAGATATTCAAGTTCTGGGGTCACTGAGGATGGATCTGTGCTGATTCCAGTGCTCCACCTGCATTTGGGCAATGMGGGGAACAGTTCCTCGGGGCAGGGCCAGCCCTTGTTGGGAGCTCAGGAATAATCCAGTGGCTCAGTGTCATCCTTGCACCCTAAATCCACCAGAAAATAGACCAGGCCCACCATCATAGTGAGTTTTTTCCTCCTTTAAATGATAGAAACCATGCAGGTGACCTATTTTTGTCCCCCTGGCAGAGTCCCTCGGGGTTATTTTAACAGCTCTGAAACCCCTCAGAGATTTTATCCTGGCTGCTATCAGGAAGCAGCTTCTGACTTATTTAAGGCACTGAAAAGTGCCAGCTCTGCCAACTCTTTCTGTCAAAGTAAATGACCACCTCCATTACCTGATAATGGTCCTTTTTTTTTTCTTTTTAATGACTAAGCAGAGGTAACTGAGTCAGCAGAGGGCCGAGGCAGCTCCTGTCACTGCCTGTCACAGTTCAGTCCCCAGGGTTGTGGTCGAAGTCCTTGCAGATCCGGGGACAAGAGCTTTATTCAGAGGGACCATCCTCAGGCAAGGCCCTCAGGGAGAGTGGGCTCTGGTAAATCCCTCTGGCTGCACTTAACAGGAATTCCCAAACGGGTGGGAAGGGGCATGGACAGCGCTGAAAAATGCAGGAACAACAGGGCTGAGTGTGCCAGGYCCCTGCCAGGGGTAGAAGCTGTTTTGGGCACAGGAACTCTCAAAGCTGCCCAGGGAGAGGCCGCAGCTTTCTGCTGGAGCCACAGCTTGTGCTGCAAAGGTGAGTGAAAACTCCCTGTAGYCGTTAATTCCCAAATTTGGGACCAAAGGTCCACGGCCAGTGACGTGGGCTGGTCCCCAGGTGATGTTGGTGAGCATCAGGAAGGCCCTGGCATTTTCCATGAGAATATTCCAGGGCAGAGAACCTCCCAGACCAAAGTTTGGGAATTGCTCTGTAGGTTGTTGCTAAGGAAACAGCCCGTGGAGATGGGATTTGTGTCCACAYGTGTGTGCATCACCTGGCAAGGAGCTCTCAGGGCAGCACTAAAATCCAAATCATAATGAAATAACATCACAGCAGTAATTACCACCAGCTCCCCAAAGCTACAGAAACATCCCGAGAGCAGCCTGAGCACAAAAAGCATTCCCAAAGACAATGTTTGTCTGGTTTTGGCAGGTCCTACTCCATTCTGAACACCACRTTTTCCCCATCCCTTCAAGCCTTTGCTGATGGAGCTCTGGAGAGAAGGCAGCAGGAGGACCAAGGGCCAGGGGACACTGGGCCACTCACCATCATCTGCCAGAACGTGCAGGTAGGGACCCCACGGCCAGAAATCATTGGGGACAAGCTTCCAGTGAATGGATTTCCCCCAGAAATTTATCTTTTCACTCCCTGCAGCACAAGGTACAAAGTTTTTTGGATGATACAGCCCTGTTCCCAAAGTGCCTCTCCAGATGGGGTGGCAGGGCCCCATCCTCTGCCCCCTTCASCAGCTTTGTACCACCATAAACTTACCAGGGTTAAAAATTCCCAAAGACCTCCCCAAACCCATAAAAGCCATAAATCCTGCAGCCTTCCCTGTGATGTTTGCACAAGGGCAGGGCAGGAGGAGCCTGGTGCTGGCTCCTGTGGTGTCTCTCCACTCTGGTGAAGGTCAGMCCTGCTGTCACTTTGATGCCTGGAGAGGCCACCTGGAACAGAGRCTGGACAGAGTTACAGGAATAAAGTGAGGATTTATTAAAAGGATTGTAAAGGACACACCTTGGGCAGTACAAGAGCCTGGCCAAGGCTACACCCAAGATGGACCAGGGGTCGTGAGTTTCACAMTTTGTGAARTCTGGGTCCATTTCCATATTGGGGTTAATTGTCCAATTCCACTCCAGGTTATGCAGTCCCACCCTCCCAGTTTCCTCMDTTCCCTGSTGTTTGCACTTTTGGGCCTGAAGCTGCAGCGGTGCCCTTGGTTCTGGGGCTGGAAAAGGATTGTTTGTCTGACTGAGCTGTGAGGAGAACTGGCCAACACTTTATATGAAGTTCAGARTTCTGCTCCAATGCAGTGCAGGATCTGGAAAACACGAAAACTGAGAATTAAGGCACCAACTTTCCTTGCAGCCCCTGAGGATCAGCAGCCAGCCGGGCCCCCAGAAGCGCTGCCTGTTTGTCTGCAGGCACGGCGAGAGGATGGATGTGGTGTTTGGGAAGTACTGGCTGTCCCAGTGCTTCGATGCCAAAGGTGAGCCCAGGGGTGTCCCAGCACCTGATGGAGGGAGGAGAAGTGGCCACTGCCCGGTGGGAGCTGTGGGTTCCAACAGAAAATGATGTGTTTTGTGCAGCAGAAAGTCATCCAGGGAGGGAATACTCCCTTTGTTTGCCAGTATTTGGGAAAATATTGCAGGAGTGATTGTCRTTGTAGGACACGAAAGAAAGATGAGAGATTTTGAGCTGGCGAGAAGTCTTTTATTTAATTYTGTGAGATTCCTGATGGGTTTACATGGAGAAAAAAAAACTTCACAAGAGCCAGGCCTAGGCAGGACCTGCAAAGCACAGCCGAGGGGTTGGGAGAGGGGAAGATCAGGGGTAAAACATCAGAGGGGAAGATCCTGCCTGTGTCTGAGGGAGTAATTCCAGCTTGGCACCCCTCCCTGCAGGCAGGTACATGCGCAGTAACCTGAATATGCCTCACAACTTACCTCAGAGGAGTGGTGGATTCAGGGATTACGAAAAGGACGCTCCCATCACCGTGCTGGGCTGCACCCAGGCCAGGCTCGTGGGTAAGTGCTGCTCAGCAGGAAAAGCTTTCAGCTGAAAGAGGGGGAATTTGGGGGGGTTTGGGAAGGAATTGTTCCCTGTGAGGGTGGGGAGGCCCTGGCACGGGTTGTCCATCCATGGAAGTGTCCAAGGCCAGGTTGGACAGGGTTTGGAGCAACCAGGGGTAGTGGGAGGTGTCCCAGCCCAGGGGGTTTTTGGCTTTTTCCAACCCAAACCATTCCATGAAGATCTTGCCCAGGAAGCTTCACTGTCTTGCTCCCATCAGAGAAAGGAAAAGTGCAAAGCAGGAAAAAATTGATTGGATGCCCTGAGTTAACAGGATTTAAATCTTTCAAGGAACTTTGCAAAGTCCCTTCACCTTCCCCAGCAATTTCCCTCTTCCAAAGGAAACCTCACCTCCTCCAGCTGCTGCAAAGCAGAAATGTGGGACATGGGGTGACATCAGAGCCATCAGAGGATGGGTGCCTTGGGAAGGCTTTGTTATTACCCACACTGGGGAGAAATGCAGCACTGTGGCTGTCACCTCATGCAAAACAGGCTTTTTTCATCCACTTTGCCACAGCAGCATCCTTTTATCAGTCTGCCTGGCTTTGTATTGTCACACACACAACCCAAATCATTCCCAGTGTTCTCCCACCCTCCCTGTCCTCATCCCTGATGACTTTGAGCCTGTTGGTTCGTGTACAGACAGAAAACCCTTTGCCATCACATCCTGAGGGCTGTGATGAGGGCAGCCCAGCCGTTAAAGACACCAGCTCCAGCCCTGAGCTCCGACTCCAATCCTTCCGAGCACTCCTTGCTGGTCACATCCAAAACTAGGGCAGCTAAAAATATCCTGGCCTGTCTGGGCACAAATAAATCACCGTGCAGCAGCAGCAGGAGGATGCTCAGATGCTGGGCCACATGGCTCGGGGTTTGCAATCTGCACAGGACAGAAGGGAGGCTGCCAGTGTCACAGCACTCTGCTGGTGGCACTCAGGGGGCCAAGGACACACTTGGGTGGCATTGAAGGGGTCCAAGGACACACTTGGGTGGCATTGAAGGGGTCCAAGGACACGTTTTGGGTGGCATTGAAGGGGTCCAAGGACACACTTGGGTGGCATTGAAGGGGTCCAAGGACACGTTTTGCTGTGGCTTTCAGGGCTGCAAGGTCACACTTTGCTAATGGCAGTAAAGAGATCAAGGACACACAGTTTGTGGCATTCAAGAGTCCAAGGACACTTTGCTGGTGGCATTAATGGGGTCTGAGGACACATTTTGCTGGTGGCAGTAAAGGGGTTTCAGGACACACTTTGAGGGGAATTAAAGGGGTTTGAGGACACACTTTCCTGGTGGCAATGACTGGGTCCAAAGACACTTTGCTGGTATATTTGAGGGGTCTGAGGACACTTATTTGCTGGTGGCAATAAAGGGGTCCCAGGGCTCACTTTGCTGTGGCACTCAGGGGGTTAGAGGACACAGTTTCCTGGTGGCATTAGAGATGTCTGAGGACACACTGCACTGGTGGCATTGAGGGGTCTGAGGACACATTTTGTGTGGCACCCAAGGGTCCAAGGACGGGGCTGCAGCTGTGGTGGCACCGTGTGACCTTCACGAAATTCCTGTGCTGAGCAAAGCCCATGAGCAGCCCYTGTGACCCAGGGCTGGTGGATGTCCCTCTCCTAAATGACCCCACTTCTCTAGAGGCATGTCTATGTCAGCCTAGAAATGGTGACAGCCACTGTCAGGGGTGAATGTCCCCTCCTTTGTCCTGCTCTTCCATCAGAAGGAAAACGTGGCTGCTGCTCCCTGCAAGCCTGAGCAGATCCCTGCTGTCCCTGGGTTCCCTCAGGCAGTGCAGAAATATTTATTGAAACCCCTGCTGCAGGAATATTAACAAACCCTGTGCAGGAATATTTATTACCAGCCCTGCCAGTGGAGTTGATTCTTATCTCGTTTGCCGTGATCTCCCACCTGTGTAATGAAATGCTGATTTATGCTGGCAGAGAATCCAGCCAATTCAATTAAACTGGGTTTGACTTGTGTTGAATCATCTCATTTACAGCTTACAAATGAAATGAAATTAAATCCGAGACCTTTACAATTTTTCTGGCCGCTTTTTTTGGCCAGACCCATGAGCAGCAGCTCCTTGCAATGCCATTTACCTGGATTTATTCCCAAAAATCAAAACTTTCTTGCAGGTGAAGCCTTGCTAGAAACAAACACCATTGTAGACTACATTTACAGCTCCCCATCCCTCCGGTGTGTGCAGACAGCTCACAACATCCTGAAAGGTAAGAAACTCGGGCTGAATTCTCCTCATTTTCTACATAAAACACTGACAAGCAGATAAAAAGCACGGATCTAASTCCGTGGTGAATGGTATTTATTGCTAATTTCATTATTAAATTAATTATTATCATTATACTAAGTTACATCATATTATCATTATATTATATTACGTTATACTACAGTACATTGTGTTGCATTATATTATATTATATTATATTATATTATATTATATTATATTATATTATATTATATTATATTATATTATATTATATTATA
>QVAJ01000279.1:92237-106717 GCA_003546035.1 Mixornis gularis | reverse complement strand
CAGGGAGAGGGGACAAGGACAGGGAGTGAGGGAAAGGGGACTAGGAACTGGGACATGAGAGAGGGGACAGGGACGGGGAACATGGGAGAGGGGACAGGGCACCAGGGGATGGGGGACCAGGACAGGAGATCAGGGAYAGGGAGCAGGGAACAGGGAACAGGGGACCGGGTGAGAGGACAGGGAGTGTGGCATTGGGAGTGGGTGAGGACACTGGGGACAGGGGACGTAGGGCTGGGTGAGGGACATGGGAGGGGGAGCTGGGGGTGAGAGGAGGCAGGGACAGGGAGCTGGGGACAGGGGAGGCCTGGGGGGACACAGTGGCTTTCCTCTGGGGGATGAGGTCCTGCTCCAGGCCAGGAGATTCCACCTTCCCTGCCCATCCCAGGCCGTGCAGTGCTCACTGCTGGGAGCAGGGGACACAGGGGACTGTCCAAGGGTAAACTCGGGTGTGACCAACAAGGCTAAAATGTCCAAAATTATTTGTCCCCAGGTCCTGAAGTGACACTGCCTGAGCACCTCTAACCGTGCTGGTCCCCAGGATGTGACTAACTCACATTTCAGCACAGCACACTCCTTTTCCTCCCTGCCACTGCAACTTGTGAATATCTGGAAATGCAAATGACTTCTGAACACTTCAACCGAGTGTAAAGAAACTCTCATCCTAATTTAGAAAGAGCTCCAGTTCTCACTGTGTTCCCTGTCAAACCTTCTTGCTGTTTTTACATGTCCAGAGGGTATAAAGTTGAAAGAAGAGAACAAACAAAATTCATTTTAACTCTCAGAAGTTMACAGGTAACAGATGCTTTGTCTCAGCTTCATTTTCTTTGTCACAAGCTGTTTTTGCATAATTTATTACCACCGGTAGTTGAGATTTCATAGCAAYGAATCCTGTATTAGATATGTAAGAGACCTTGACATTATTGCTTAAAGGAAAATCAGTGGGACAGATGAGAATAGGGAATTGTTTGAACAACAGAAGGTCAAATTCTGAGCCTAGGCCAATGGTAGCACCCAAAATGCAGCTTTCAAATATTATTACAATGTTTTATGTGTTCTCCAAACACAGGGCTGGTGTGAACCGCCAGTGTAAACCATGGGATGAATCCTTCAAACATGAAATACCTTTTGGTCTCTTCCCCACACACTCACACCAGGAATAACATCCATGTCCCTCCAAAAGTCCTCGTGCCACCCGTTTTCCAACCTGCCAGCTGGGAAAGGGAAAGGAGCTCTGCCTCCAGTCTGGAGGATTCCCAGGAATGCGACTCCGAGAGCCTGGAAAAGGAGGGGCAGGACCCACTGGGACTCCAGCAGAGTATCCTGGAAAATCAGGATGCTGGTGACGTCCTGGAGGAGGACAGCTTGGAAGAGGACAGCTTGGAGGAGATGAGTTCTGATGAGAAAGGAGCTGAGTGTGACACAAATAAGAAGGGAAGACAAAAGATTTATGGCAGTGGAAGGTAAGGCGAAAACTTCAGTGGAGTAGAATAATTCTGACACTTTTAACCTGATGTTCCTCAAGGCCACATTTAAACATCCTTCAGAAAGCATTAACTGGGTACATCAAATAAAATTGAATATCCTGTCGTATGCATGGAAGGTTTAACCCTGGATAAATTGGGAAAAATTCTCGAGTTTAAAGGGATTACATTAAACCCGAAGTAATAACAATGTGCAGTTTCAATTTAATAGTCTACTTAAAATAAAATGACAAACAAATGAAGGCTAAATGATTAATAGCATGCTTTTATTCACCTCCTCAACAAGCAAAATGGCCAGTTATTGAATATTTTATTGTGAGTGCAAATGATGTTAATTGTACTAGAAACATGCTCTAATTTTTAGTAATTTTTTTGGGCTGAATACTGTGCTGAATGTGAGGCTCTTCATTAAATGGAAATTTGATTTCATTTTGTTTGAACTTAGCCCAGTAAGTACTCCAGTGCAGTCCATTAAGCAGAGCAAATATCACAGCACATACATATGAAACCCCCTCTCTACATCCATTACCAACCTCGGAATTTGAAGAGGAAATGCTGCAGCTGTTGTCTGCTTCACCACACTTTTGTTGAGGAGCACAGAGTCCATCCAGCCTCCCCCTGGAGCTGGGGGCAGGAATAAAAGGTGCCCTTTTTGTCTGGGGATGATGAGGGATGGAGGAGCTCTTCACACTCATTTTGTCCCCGCGCGGTGACCCGGGCTGAGTCCCACAATTGGGTCCTGTGCACACATTTCAGCACAAAGGGCCCCTTTAGCATTATCCTCTGCCATTCCAATCATTGCAATTAGCTCACATATTTCTGTACTCACTTCAGAACGGCCTCACCTCGTGCTGTTTACCTGCAGCTCCCTTCCAGCTGGGAATAAAGATGTTTTCCCTGGTGGAAATCAGCTCCAGGAGACTGTGGCATCCGTGCTCACCTGGAGAGCAAAGACAAACTCTTGTCTTTAACAATCAATTGTTATAGACAAAAAACCCGTTTWTATTRTTATAAATTATTATTATAMATTATTATATTATTATAGRCTAAAAAACCTTTGATAAGAYTGTTCTGATCCTGATCMCATACTGAATAATCCATTTGAAATAATTCATTTGGCCACAGCAGGACCTCTGTTTGCACACTGAAATAACACAGAATTTGTACAATTTATGCAGAAATAATTTGTCGTTTGTTTTTTAATTAGGAAAAACCTGCCTGTGGACAAATATTCCAGCCTGAGGTACAATCCTCATTGGAAGAGTACAGAAAATGGAGCAGAATACTTTAAGGCAGAGGAAGCATCCCAGATTTCTGGAGGAAGCAGTGGGGACTTTTCACTGGATTCGTTTCATCTCCATTCCGATGGCTCCTCAGAAAACAATCACCAGGAGGCAAAACCCCAGGATTCTCTCCCAGAGTTTGGTCCAGAATTAGTCAGCTTTTATGGAGCAAACGTGGCCAGCAATGAACCTGTTGGGCCACAAGCCAAAAGGAAGGAACCTGCAGATGGATTTCATTCCAAAGATAATCCTGGCCGTGCTTTTCCTCCTCACAATCAACAGGGTCCAGCCCGAAGAGCCAAAAAAGACTTTGTGAAAAGGAACAAGCGGACTTTGGGGTTACAGTCAGGGAAGATGAATTCGTACCTTGAGCTGCACAATAAAAAGCAGCAAGTTCTCCAAGGGCAGGTGGGTATATTTATAAATTCCCTAATTTCTATAGATGGTGGTAAACCCTCAGCTTTGCAGGGGAGAGAAGCAGATTTGAAATCCATCATGTGAGTGACAACTTTGGATTCCCAGGGAGAMTCTTGTTCACCCTTTATGGAATAATTGACAAATCTCCAGTTACTCCCAAGGCCACTGGTGGCCACATTCCAGCTGCCTGTTCCTGGCCAGRAAAGTGTCACAGATCTCACAGTACTTTTTAGTCTTGGTGCTAAGGAAATTCTGTCTTCTTTCCTATCATCTGCACTGCCCCTTTTCAGTGGCTCTTCTTATGCTGCCTCTCATTTTTTCTGCTTGGCCGACATGAGTTTGAYAATGATTCTCTCTGGAGATGCTTATTCCAGATTCTTCTCAATGGAGCAAATGCAGAGTTGATTAGAAGGAACCTTGAAGCTCATCCCATGGCAGGGACACCTCCCACTGTCCCAGGCTGCTCCAAGCCCCTTGGACATTCCAGGGATCCAGGGGCAGCCCCAGCTGCTCTGGGCACCCTGTGCCAGGGCCTGCCCACCCTCCCAGGGAACAATTCCTGCCCAGTCTCCCATCCAGCCCTGCCCTCTGGCACTGGGAAGCCATTCCCTGTGTCCTGTCCCTCCATCCCTTGTCCCCAGTCCCTCTGCAGCTCTCCTGGAGCCCCTTTAGGCCCTGGCAGGGGCTCTGAGCTCTCCCTGGAGCTTCTCCTCTCCAGGTGAGCACCCCCAGGTGTCCCAGCCTGGCTCCAGAGGGGCTCCAGCCCTGGAGCAGCTCCAGGGTTTTCTCTGGACTGTGCTTGGCCTTGAACTCCATGAGATTTCCATGGGCTGATGTCCCAAGCCTGTCAGGATCCCAGACCAGATCTGATGTTGGACATCAGCACCTGTGTCTGGAAGTCCTGCCTGAGTGCACAGTCACAGCCAAGTTGTGGCAAGGTTCGAGTGGAAATGTAATTACAGTTCCTAATGAACCATTAGAAAGGAGTTTATTGCTTTTCCTTGCTACYTAGACTTAATGGGAAGGGGGGATCACTGAATCACTCCACACAGAAAATTCTCCCCTTGGAAAGCTCCGGGGACCTTGTGCTTCAAGTGACACCTCTGCCAGGGCTAATGAAGAGTTGACACAACATTAGAGGGAGTTTTCTGACTTCATTCCAGGGGCAGGAATGATGGACAGGATTTTGTTTTCTAGTAGAGCTATTAAGAGCACTTGGTTTTTTTCAGTTCTAATTTGGATGATGGTAAAAATAATGAGTGTAGATGGATGCTAATTAGAGCTATGTTGATATGATTATGTTTGCTATTCAGGGAATTCTGGAAATCTTCCCTGTCTAAGTGTTGGAGCCTGGGATCAGGACTTCATTGTGCAGCCACCATTCAAAAATGTGGGATAGGCAAAGGAATCTGTTAAAATCAGGGATGTGGGATAAGATTATCTTGCTGAAGTGGCCGTGGGGACAGCAGAGAGGTGACACAGMAGGCAGAGGGTGTGTAGGACACTATGCTCCTGACCTAGACACGTTAATACAGCTGCAGCCACTTGTTGTCCAGGGAAGTTGTGAACTTCCCATCCCTGAAGTGTTCCAGGACAAGGCTTGGAGCAACCCGGGCTAGTGGAGGGTGTCCCTGCCCATGGCAGGGGGTGGGACAAGATCAGCTTTAAGGTCCCTTCCATAATTCTGTGATTCCATGAGCTGCCTCTCCAGCTGCTGTCAGCCACCTCTGGGTCTGCTGCAGKTCAGGCAGAAGTCACTGATTGATTTACTGTTAATTTACAGTTAATTTACTGATTCCTAACCAACATCTCCATGGCTCAGTCTTGTAGCAAGGGGTGAAAAAAGTCCTGAGGGGAGCAGTGGTGGTCCGGGAGCCAACTTTGGTCACCTCACCTGGACCGAAAAACCACCAAGTGTGTGMAGAGACAAATGAGCCCCACGTCACCAACCAACCTGTGCTTTCCTAAACTGATTAATCTGAGCKTTGCAGGGGGTTGGAGTGAATTTATTGATCTGATCACTGCTGGCTGCCAGGGGTTGTGGCCATGAAATGGTGTTTGCTTTGAGGGCAGGACTTTGTGCACAGCTGACATAACACGAGTTAAAACATTTCCTCGTTCTGCAAGATTTAGATTTACAGATTGTTGCAACAGGGCACGGAATAAAGATGCTTGACTCCAGTCAGGAGGCAGTAGAAATCAGAAGGTTTATTTACAATTCATTCAGCCCTTTTATAACACACTGAGCTAAAAAGTCACGTTATTGGTCCATAGGACTGACACCTCTCCTGTTGACTCAGTGACAGAAAYAGCAAACAACACCTGTTGTTATGGGAAAGGAAYATGGTTTACACAAGGTTGTTTTGGGAAAAAGAAAAACTGTTGAAAAGTTTCCCTTAGGAAAAACTTACAATGCTCAAGCTCAGAAAGTATCAAGTCCACAACAGATTACAGATTCTGTCTGTGCTGGAGGTACCAGAGCATGCCACAAACCCGTGCTGATCTGTACATTCACTAATTTCTGTAGCATTTTATACAGCATCAAGTTCTTTGCAGCATTGCCTGMTTCTTAAAGAACGCCAGGATGAGTTTCTTTGAGAGAGAGAGAGAGGCAGAAGGAGAAGCAGTGGCCCAATCTAGCTCAGCTGTGCTCCATCCGAATTGCTTTCCTACCTCCAAGCCCCTTACTTCAAAGCCAGGAACATAATGTACAATTTTTTAATGGCTCTAGAGCAAGGCACTCAGACTGTGTGTGCACCGAGCCTTCCCTCGGTGTAAACACCTAATCAAGATTGCCCGGGCTTCAACAATAGCAGCCAAATGCAATTCGAGAACCACAAGGCTTTGAAGTCCTCCCTGCAAAGGCTGGTTTGCCAGTCTGGGATAATGACATGCCATGATTGCTGCCTTTGTTGTATCTTTTTCAGTGGAGAAGCAATTACGGGCCTCAATTTAACAGAATAGGCATTACACAGCTTATGATTCTCAAAATGCAATTTCATTTGATCATTTGCTCGATTTGATTGGTATTAATGGAATGGTTCACAAAAAAAAAAAAAAGGAAAAAAATATGAATGCTGGCAGAGGTTGTGTCCTGTTCCTCTTTCAAAGAGATAATGTAGAAGTATGTTTTACCTGCCCAGCACTCCATCAATGCTCTGAGTCACTTGGTTCCACCAAAAACATCTTATTCACTGCAAAGCTGTGTCTGTCCACAGCTCAGGAAAACCTCCRTGGTATTTTTTAATTTTCTTGTGAATTTTTTTTCCAGGGATTTACGTTGAATTTGGAGCCATGTCACCCATAAACTCAGCAATAAACCCTGCCCACCTTTTCTTAGCTGCCCTAATTTCTTTCCCAAAAAGTGAGAGGCTCTGCTTCCCACATTTTCTTCCCACTGATGATTTTCAGTGGATAATTCTCTTGGTCATAAATATCTTCTCTTGGCTTTGTGCAGTGCCACCCTCAATAACCTGCTGCAGATAAATTTGCAGCCGTGGTTATCCATCCCAGAGCTGTGGTTGTGTGAGGCCAGCCTTGTTTGTGAGCTTGTTTTGCCGGGCTCTGTGCACTCCAGGCTTTATTCCTGCAGCTCCCCCTGTGCTTTTCACCCCCATTATTGTGTTTTGCCAGCTCTTCCTGCGAGCCTCTCTTGCTGAGGCCCGGGATGTGATTGCCTGGCCAGGGATGGTTTCTGGTTATTTTGCTGTTATTAGGTGCATGCAGTGCCTCTCATGGAAATGGAGGAGCCCAGGCATTTGAGAGTTTCTGTGCTGCACACTTCCTGCAATTTTCCTTTCTTTTCTTCCTCTTAAAAGTAGGAGGAATCCTCCCTGCCATTAATTGGGTTTTGCTGCTTTTTCTCCTTTAACCGTTTCTGTCCTTGTCGTCCATCCCGTAATGCCAAACTTTAACATTTTAATTTTAACGGACCACAAATGATTTCTCATTATTTCCCCCAAGATTTTAAAATCCCTTCACCTGATTGCTATGACCATGAACATTCCTGGTTTTTAGGTCACAGATCCTACACCAGTTGGTGTAGAACCACTCCAGAATGTCCCAGYATTCCAGACTGGGGAAATGAAACCTGAAGACAAATGGTACCCAAAAGGACAGCAGCTCAAGGTTCCTTTCTGAGAGAATTCAATTATTGAAATTCAGTAGAATTTCATAGTTGAAATGTATCTATAAAAGCACTGAATTTGACTGTTTAAAGCTGTCATCCTGTTGCTTTTAGAGTAACTAATTACTGACAATTAATCCTTAAATACATATCAATAGATCAGCACTGTAATTTGATGTATGTGTGCTTTGTGTACTGAATRAATTTAAAGCAAAATGCCAAGAAATTCTCAGCTCACAGAATCTATTATTGTCTATTTAGAGATTATTTGGTTGATAATCTAAAACTACCAACTAGTACATGGTTGTGTTTGATGGTCTGGGGGAATTCTGAGCCAGAACTTCACCTTTTCTGCCTGATCTGTCCCCTAAAATTAAGGGGGAGTTAATTAATTACCATAAACCATAAAAGCAACCAAATAATCTCCGAAATAAGTTCTGGCTCAGAATCCTCCCAAACCATCAAACCCATCCCTGTACTAGTTTATGATTTTAGATTATCAACCAACTCATCTCCTACATAGAGAACAATTTTGGCAGCAGCCAAACTGRGAGCAGGCCAAAATAGATAATTCCACAGTGTGCCAGGACATGGAACTGCAGGAGCCGGGATTGCCAGGGCTAAAGCTTTTCCCAAAACCTCCTGGAATTGTGTGGATTTCACACCTACATTAACCAGTGATTTGATTCCCAGGGCTAAAGCTTTTCCCAAAACCTCCTGGAATTGTGTGGATTTCRCACCTACATTAACCAGTGGTTYGAGTGCATTTGCCACGTGCTGGCTGCAGGGGCTGCTCACAAAAGAACCCCAGAGAGAGGGAGGGTGGCGTGGAGAATTTCAGCCCTGACTGAGATTTAATGGGCTGGGAATGGATTTGTGGATTCCCTGGAAGGAAATCCGAGTCTTTCCTCCAAGTGGGCAACACCTGATGCTGTCATTGGAAAGTGATAGATTTAAATGAATTTCAGGTTTAGTGTGTGGTGGTTTGGCTCTAAGCAGCAGTCCTGGTGYGCTTGAATTCTTGAAATCTGTATTGTAGTTTGCAGGGAGGAGTGCTTGGTTTAGAAATAAGATTATTTCTGTAATGGGCATCAGGCTGTTCTACCACGGGCCAGTCTAATAGTGTGTACAAAGCCATTGTTCCCTGAAAACTGGAACATAAAAAGCAAGGAGTGATTTGATTTTTGGAGGATTTTTTCCAGGTGGTTGACAGAGAAGGTATCACTTATCCACAGGGTTAAATCTGTGCACTGTAGGCCACCATTTYTGCACCTCATGCAGATAAAACTCCCTCAATCCACATTTACCACAGCTGGTTTACATCTGCAAGGACCTGATTTTAAAGTSCAACGCTGCAGAATTTGTCTCAGGCCATTAAGCAAAGTTTTGATGCAGAATTATTCATTGTGCAGCACCTGAGTAACATCTCTGCTTCTGTTTTGGACTGAGGGTTCCTCCATATTTGGATTTTGGGTTAAATCCATGAGCAGRGTTAGATCCAGGCAGCACAGAGGGATTTTGATGTGGGTGATGAAAGTTCTAAATGAGTATCTGGAATATCCACCATGAAATTCACCCAGCTGTTGATAACTTCTTTCAGGAGCAGCACAAGTTCCTCCAGAGAAATCAAACAGAATCCAGCCAGGCTCTCAGTGGAGGAGTTTTCCCAAGGAACGATGGCCAAGAACCCCCGAAAGGAGCAGCAGAAGCAAAGCCTTGGCACCAGAGTCAGCAGCAAATCCCAGGATTTCAGGCTGCTCCCCCTGCAGTGGAGCAGGGTCACAGCTCAGCACTGCAGGGATGTCTGAATCCAAGGTCTTCTCTTGGCCCTGACCCAGCAGAAAAATCCCAAAGTGGCTTCAATAATTTCCCAAATTCAGTCCTTACTGCATCTACCTATCATTTCCTCCCAATATTCCAGAACTTTTACCCAGCAGAGGTTTTAAATCCAGAGAATCCCAGTAAGGAGAGCAAGAAATACCAGTATGACTTTCCAGTTGGAATTCCACATCAACACTCAGCCAATGCCACCCCTGGGCAGCATTTTTCCAAAAATAACGGCAGCAGTGGCCAGGCACAGCCAGAATTGGGGAATATTTCATCTGATTTTAATGCAATTTTTCAAGAAAAGGTGGTGAAGGATCAAGCACCACTTCAAGATTTCAAAAATCATATTCATGAGGATAACAGGTATCAGAACAGCTGGTGGTAAGGATTTTAGTAAATAAGAAAATTATCATAATAAAATAATGATAAAATAGTATTATCACAACCCTGTGATGCCCAGAAAACAAACAAATGGACAAGAAAATACTTTACAGTCCAAAGCATAAAGATACTTTTGCTACAAACCTGCCATTATAATTTACTACTAATTGCAGATTCATTATGGCTATTGATTTTTAATTGTGGCATTGGGTACAGGCAGGTCTGTCCTCCAGGTATGGAATTCTCCACAATTGAAAGTTTCCTTCTGGGAGGCTGGGTGGGAAAGTTTAAAATATAGGTGGGAAAGGGTGTTGTGCATTAAGAGTTTGTAGCAAAATTGTTTTTGCAGGGTGGATATCCAGGGTCAGTCCTGTCCCTAAAGGGGAGAGCAGGAAAATCCGCAATTATGTAGAATTTCACCTGTCTTGATAAAAAAAATGAAGGTTTTGTTTCACATTTCCCCATTTGTGGGGATTTTTTCCATTTATTTTCATATACTTAGGTGCAAGCAAAGTCATTTATTGTGAAATGCTCATCTTCCCATCTCCCTGCTCCCATGCTCCATGCTCAGGTTGTTTGCTGAGCTCCCTGCTGTGTGGAAATTAAGATTTTTTCTCTTTCCCCCTCACTTTTTAAAGCCTTTTCCATGTTTTGTTCCCAGTTCACCAACGGCTTCTTGCAGARCCTCACGTTTTACAGAGAAGAAGAAGCAGCACCAGCCAGGAATCTCTGATTTTCGAGATGATTTTGCTGGCACGTGGTTGTGGGGTTTGTTCCCTCCTGCCCTGCCCCAGGTGCAGAGGGGTTCACAGGGAGATTCAGGAAGAGCTGAAGGAAATCCAAGGAAAACGAGACGGAGCAACTCCGAAGGATCTCTCCTGCAAATGGAAAAGCAAAGCCAGGCCAAAGCCAGGAAGAAGGTGAGGAGATAGAAGTGGGTTGGGTGGTTTAACGTTTCTATTTCCCCTCTAATGTTTTTTTTCTTAATGATCCAAAGATTTTTTTTTWAAAAATATATACATATAAATAGGGACTGAGAAGTATTTCACTGCTGTAAAAGCACATGGACACCCAGCAGAGCATTAAAAATCGTGGAACAGAGGTAGCAACAGACACTGAAATCATTTTAGACACTGAAATCATCTTAGACATTGAAAYCATCTTAGTCCAAAGAGCAAAGGGATCCACGTGGATCAGTCTGCTTTAGCTCCAGGGACACACAGAGCGTGTTTGTCCTCTCATTCGTCCACAGATAAAATTATTTTGGGTCGAGCTGTTTGTGTGGAGCAGCAGGGGCAGCCTCAGATGTGAGCCAGCCATTATCCTGCTCATGCTCATTGATTGTCCAGCCCAAATCTCCTGCTTTCCAAAGGGATTCCAACCCCAAACTTGGAGGATTTATAAAGCTAATGGCATAAACATCATTCCAAACCTCCTGATGGTCCTGATTAAAACTTGGATCTCTTTGTCTCCCCTGCCTGCCCACTTTTCCTGGTGTCACCACTTAGCACAGTTGCAGGGGCACAGCAGAAAGCTGCCCATGACAAATTAAATGTTTGAGGAGTTGGCTCCAAGTCTCAGGGCAGACAARCTAAGCTGGAATAATTATTCCATCCAGGAGGCAGTTTGGGCATTGCTGCCTGAGTGCCTCTAAGAAGAATTAGGATTATGATGGAAACTGAAGGGCAGATTTCCTTCCCCTTCTGTTCAAACCATTGTTGCCTGTGCTGTGTTTGCAGCAGTTTTCTCACGCTTCACATGTGAGGAATGCACAGGGGATCAGACTGGCTGTGTCTCCCAGGGAAATCCAGATTTCCCTGATAAACAAATGCACTCGTGCTCATTGCAACAAATGAGAAAACCCTGGTTTGGTGGGACACAGTGAAATTAACTCCTCACTGTACCTCAGATTAAAAGTTAGTGAGTTATGGCATGTCAGAACAGGGATAGCTGGCACAAGGAAACCTCAAGTAGGAAATTTAGTGCATAGAATTAATTTCTCTGCATTTAACTTGAACCTGTTTTGAAGAAATGCCCATTTTACTTGCATATAGAAATTGGTGTTCCTGCATTACTCTGTGCTTGAAATTGCCACAGAGCTGATCATGAGTTTCACTGACAAGATTTTAAAGATTTGTCTCAGTGAAATCATATCAAGGAAAATGTGTTTGCTTTTTGGTTTTCAGCTGAGTAGCTCCAAACCCTACATGAATCTGAACATGAAGCTTGGAGGCCTTGGACCTGACTATGAAACAGTCAAAGAGAAAGTGAGTAAACCAAAARTGAATTTAGGCAGGGGAGAGTGGCAGAGAAATCATAATTTATGATTAGCTGGGACTTTATGTCCTTATAGCTGGAGGTCCTGTGGGAAAATTCAAATAAAAGCAAAGACAGTTGTCCTGGGCATAGTTTTAATCCTATAAATTTTAAATGCAGAAATAGGAACGAATCAGGGCTAATTGCACATCAGGAAATGACACAGTCGAGTGGCTGAGTTGTCATTCCCAGTGTAAAGATCCACCAGATGTTCAAAGTGGAAGGAAAAGTCGTGTAAACACAAGAAAATCTCTGGCTGCACTCAGGTGAAATGGAGACATTCAGAATGAAGATGGACCTGCCACATTTCTGCTGAGCTCCATCCTCCATTCAGCCCAGGGAAAAGCTCTTGAAAGGGAAAAGCAGCTAAAAAAAGCTGTGCCATTTATCAGGGGCTCCTGTTGTGTGCTGAGGGAGGATCAATGGCCGAGCCAGGTTGAACAGCAGCAGAGGTGGAAATGGAATATTGGTGGGAAAAGTGGTGGGAAAAGGGTTTCATTGATGGATCCCCGGAGCCACTGAACTGCAGTCCCTTCTCTGCTTTTCTCAGAAAGAAAAGCTAAAGCTGCAAAAGGAATATTCCAGGCAAATTAAGGAATATAACATGAGAAATATGACTGTGGTTCAGAGGTCGCCTGCAAAAGCCCAGGTGTCTTCAGTGTCCAGACAGAAGGTAAGAGCTGGGCACCTTCACGGGGTGTTTCTGCAGGATGCCAGGGGAGGCTCCAGGACAAAGCTGGGAGTTCAGGGTCACAATTCCTCAGTTCCTTGCATTTATTSCCAAACATAAACCACTAAGAGACAAAACTTTATAGTTTGGATGTCAAAAAGGGGTTTGGATTCCTTTAGGAGATGTCACCAGCACCRTGAGGTGATGCAACTTCCACTGGAGACACGAGGTGTTCCCAAATCCCTGCAGCAAACAGGCACCAAAACCCATCCCAGGTTCCAGCAGGGCTCTGCCAGCTCCAGGATTTCTGTAAAASTCTTTCCATTCCCTCTCCAAGACAGCCTCCCATGTTCCGTTTTGCTTTTTAATTTTGATGGTTCAGTGCATCATGCAGGAGAGCCTGAGCTTGTCCTGTTAACCTGCAAAACTCCCTGCCTGAGGCAAGAGCTTGAAGAGACTGGGGAAAGAAATGTTTATAAGTTTAGTAGATTTGTGTTGCTCTTTCTTTTTGAAAATAAAAACATTTCTTCAGTGTCTAAGGTGGCTTCCAGTGGTGTCAGGAAGCAAATCCTGAGTTGTGYTGCAGTCACCACTGGGATTGAATTCTGTCAGAAACAAGATCATTCAGAGATATCTTACTCAACCCACCTAAATARTCCTGGAAATATTGGCCTATAAGGTGTTCTCTTACTCAGTTACCTCAGTCTTGCTGGTTTTAGGCTCTGGAATATGCCAAGAAGATTCCAAAACCAAAGACTTTCATCACAAAGCAACCAGAGCAAGAGGTGAAGGAGGAGGTTGTGCCCCAGGCCCCAGCTGGACCCAGTCTGCCCCCACTCCCATCCCTGGAATCTTTGTGGAACAGGCACCAGAAGGAGAAGGAGCTTGTGGCTGCTTTCAAAGCCCTTCATATCTTGTAGGTATTGGGGAAATCTCAGGGAACAAGGCCAAAAAATGCCCGAATTTGGTTTATTTTCAGCTGTGACAGTCACGTCTTGATTTCCCAGCCCAYTGGAATTTAAACTGGCTTGAGTTGAATTATTTTTAAATGTCGGAATTGGTTCTGCTTGTACCTATTTTGTTTAATAAATTGACTGTTTGCATTTGTAGCACTTTAAMTATAGTCCTGTGCTCTTTTACTTTGAAATCAGTGATCTGACAATTGCAGCTTTCAGGCCAATCAGCTCCTGGCTTGTCACAGCTGGATCATTTTTAAACATCGAAACAGACAGACATGTCTACAAAACATTAAAAGTAAACTTCTGTTTCATCTGATGGTCTTAACACCAACAATATTCCCCTTTCTGAAGGGCAGAAGAGACTTCTGGCCAGAAATAAAAGCAAAAAGGATCCATTGCTACTAAAAAAGAGAATAAAAATATGCTCCAAACACAGCAGTTGGTAGTGACTCAATGCTAATTATGTAATTGTTACTCTGTTATCTCTCAATGAAAAGTTTCCATAAAAAGATCAAAATTTTGAAGCTTCATCTGGGACAAGAAAATTCCAAACAAGTCCTGGCTGAGCATGCAGACAATCTGGGATTAGCCAGGARCAGTTGGAAAATATATTGGGTAACTGAGGGTAATTGAGAGCTGCATGTTTGAGAGGAAACAGCTTTTAACAGATTAAGGCTGKAAAAATAACAACAAACAGATGGGTTTCTTAGGGTGCTTCCATTTCTTTAACTTAGCAAATTATGAATTAAGTCACCATATGAAATGTGATTAGAGCACACAGCGAGGGAATTTGGGCTAAAATCTCCTGGAAAACAGGCTGGATAAAAGGGGGGGGGGGAACCCAACCACCCTGTGATAATGAGGAGTTCCTTTATCCTATTTATTTGGTCTCTTTTTTATGGAAGGCTCCCAGTTTGATTTTGGGAAAAGTGATCCAAATTCTCCCTTCCTCATGGAGAAGGAACCCGGGCCTTGCTTCAAACCCCAGTGAGGGGCAGGAACGTGCCCTGCACTGCTGGA
>QVAJ01000279.1:28187-64057 GCA_003546035.1 Mixornis gularis | reverse complement strand
ACTTCTGGTGGAAACTACGAATGGCTTTGGAGTCACTTTCATCACAGCAACCAGGAATTTACAAATCACAGGAATTTAACACCTCTGGCCCAAAAATTACTTGGAAGTATCAGCCAGTGCAAGCACTGACAGTGTCCTGTTATCACCCCAGAGCTCTGTGCTCACCTGGATCAGCACCCCGGGCTGGTTGTCAGAGTAAGTTGTGAAGGTCTGGGTCTGCTTGGTGGGGATGGTGGTGTTACGCTTGATCAGGACTGTCATGACCCCTCCAGCTGTCTCAATACCCAGGGACAGGGGAGTCACGTCCAGCAGCAGCAGGTCCTGCACGTTCTCAGACTTATCTCCAGACAGGATAGCAGCCTGCACAGCTGGGGGGAGAGACACAGCATTAAAAACCCTGCAAAATACACACTGTAAACTGTCATGGTGCACAGGGCTCGCTCAGACATCCAAGGAAGGTACTTGCACCATCACAAGCCTTTCGACTTCTGGTGGAAACTACGAATGGCTTTGGAATCTGATTCATCATAGCAAGTCCAAGGGAAATTCCTACAGCTTTAGTGATTCAGGTGGAAAACCCAGGGCCTACACCACTTTGTACCACCARGAGCTGCACAGTGAGAGATTAATTACCTGCCCCATACGCCACAGCCTCATCAGGGTTGATGCTCTTGTTGAGCTCTTTGCCGTTGAAGAAGTCCTGCAGCAGCTTCTGGATCTTGGGGATGCGAGTGGAGCCTCCCACCAGCACGATGTCGTGGATCTGGGACTTGTCCAGCTTGGCGTCCCTCAGGGCCTTCTCCACGGGGTCCAGGGTGCCCCGGAACAGGTCGGCRTTGAGCTCCTCGAAGCGAGCCCTGGTGATGGAGGTGTAGAAGTCGATGCCCTCATAGAGGGAGTCGATCTCGATGCTGGCCTGGGTGGAGGAGGACAGGGTGCGCTTGGCGCGCTCGCAGGCGGTGCGCAGCCGGCGCACGGCRCGCTTGTTCTCGCTGATGTCCTTCTTGTGCTTGCGCTTGAACTCGGCGATGAAGTGGTTCACCATGCGGTTGTCGAAGTCCTCCCCGCCCAAGTGGGTGTCCCCTGCCGTGGATTTCACCTCGAAGATGCCGTCCTCGATGGTCAGGATGGACACGTCGAAGGTGCCACCGCCCAGGTCGAAGATGAGGACGTTTCTTTCGGCACCAACCTGGATGAAGAAAACATCCATTTTCGTTACTCAATTCCTACTACTACTGAAGAGTTTACCCACCGGCCAGACACGGTAACCCCTCCCTACCTTCTTGTCCAGCCCATAGGCAATGGCAGCTGCTGTGGGCTCGTTGATGATCCGCAGGACGTTGAGCCCTGCAATAGTTCCGGCATCTTTTGTTGCCTGGCGCTGGGAGTCGTTGAAATAGGCTGGCACAGTCACTACTGCATTGGTAACAGTCTGCAAACAGAGCAAACAGCTCAGTTAGGGATCAGTCCTCACCCAGAACTACCCACCACGTTTTACTTTAGTCCCAGACTCACCTTTCCAAGATACGCTTCTGCAATTTCCTTCATTTTGGTTAAAACCATGGAAGAGATTTCTTCTGGGTAGAAACTCTTTGTCTCGCCTTTGTACTCGACCTGGACCTTGGGCCTGCCAGCATCGTTGACCACAGTGAAGGGCCAGTGCTTCATGTCAGACTGCACCACAGAGTCATCAAACCTGCGCCCAATCAACCGCTTTGCATCTGGGAAAGATCATTTTGCCACGTTAATACTGGTCACTCCTAGTAAAAAACCTGAAATTCTTACTAGAAATGCAGAAAATCCCAGATCACTATTCTTAACCTAATATTATTACTGCATTGTTAAGACTCAGGTGCAGACACTGAGTTTTACCTCTGTGATATGCAGAAACTCACTGTTTTTACCTCAAAAATACTGCAAATGCTCTGCCATAAAGCAGGTTGAGACACCTGATTAAGATTATCCAAGACCAGCTACCATGAAAATTTTCCTACACAGCAAATACTTCATAGCTAATAACCTTCAACTTCTAATAACACAGCTGTATCCAGGTTAARAGTAACTTAGATACTTTAATTCTTATGAGAAAGCTTTAGCCTTGGTGTTAAGAATTCTTTGCAAGACAAATCTCTTTCATCACTACCCAGTGTGCCAATCCTTACCGAAGACTGTGTTGGTTGGGTTCATGGCCACCTGGTTCTTGGCAGCATCCCCGATGAGCCTCTCTGTGTCTGTGAAGGCCACGTAGCTCGGTGTGGTGCGGTTGCCCTGGTCGTTGGCAATGATCTCCACCTTCCCATGCTGGAACACACCAACACAGGAGTAGGTGGTGCCAAGATCAATCCCGACAGCTGGTCCCTTCGACATCTTGTCTGAAAAAATAAAAAAAAGGAAAAATTTAGTTGAAAGTGAAGCTGGTACATAAGTCACCCAGGAGAATTGTAGCTACCCATCCTTTAAGTATTCAACAGCAGGCTGGTAGGGCTGGGAGCAACCCGATCTAGTGGAATGTGTCCCAATGGAAGGAATGTAACTGGATTTCCTCCCTAGCTAAACCGCTGTGTGAATCCCGGACGATCCCTGGAATTCCGGGCCCGTTATCCCACGTGGCCCCGGCAGCGCACACCGGGTGCATTCCCCGCCTCCGCCGCTTGGCGTCCCCCGCACCACGTGGCGTAGGACTCAAAGTCCCAGCGTGCCCCGCGCTTCCCGCGCAACGTGACCACGGCAGGGGCGTGCCCGGAGGCTGCCGGGAAACTGAGTCGCCGCCGGGCGGGCCGCGTGTGCTGGCACAGCCCCAGCCCCGTGCGACACCGACCCCCCCCTTTGAGCCATCCCCCCCCGCATCCCACACGTGGCTGTTCTCCACCCACGCGGCTCCTTCCCTTCTCACCGCCGGGCACTGCAGCAGCCGGTATGTCCCGGCACCGCCCCAAGCCGCCCCGAAGCGAGCTAGAGAGGCGCTGCGTCTCCGAGCCCTCCCCCTCCCGGCTCAGCCATAACTAATGGGGACGGGGGGAGAAAGCGGAGTCCCCGCTCCTCCCCCTCCCGCGGCAGACTCCATTTAGGAGAAAAACGGACAATCCCAGGACTTAGAAAAAAAAATAAAAGCACCGCAGCGGCGCAAAATGGGCCTGTACCCGCCATCCCTTCCCCATCGCCGCACCAGAACGGTCCTTCAGGACACAGAACCACCCGGGAATGCCCCCCGCCTTTTCCAGGCCACCCCAAAGCTGCCTCCACCACCCTCCCTAGGCCATTCCATGGCGTCTGCGTCCCCCCACGCCCTGCCCGTGCCGCACGGTGCCCCGCCCAGCCCCGTTACCCGCAGTCGGGCCCGGCCTCTCGTTCACACACTGGCCACCGTCTCAGCTCAGCTCCGGCTCGCTCAATGCCCCGCGCCCGCCGCGGCGCCCTTTTATACCCGCCCAGAACCTTCCAGAAGGCCTCGCCTCTCTCGCACTGTTCTGACCAGTCAGGGCCTGGATCCCGCCTTCCCGCCCGCCGGTGATTGGTCTGMGCCGTGCGTGACGCGCGCCGGAAGGGGGCGTTGCGCGCCGGCCGGCCCCGCGTTCTCGAACCTTCATGCGCTTTCCCCGCGCCCCCCCAGCCCCGCGGCGGGCGCGGCTTTCCTCGCCCCTCGGCCAATCAGATGCCGCAATGTCGGTGACGTCACTGAAGGCGGGAGGGGCGCGGGGAGAGGGCGGGAGGCTCAGCCAATCGCTGCCCGGCGCGCCAGGGCTCATTAGCATATTTCGCAATGGGGCGGGAGGGGCCAATGGGCGCGCGGGAATGGCGGGTGATTTGCATAGAGGGCGGTGGGGAAGGAGAGCGGCGGGGAAGGGGAAGTGCAAGATGGCGGCGCCATGCGGGGGGACCCTGGGCACAGCCCTCGGGGGTCCCGCTGTCCTTCCCGAGCCCCCTGTGCCCGCCGCGATCCCTCCTTCCCCTCAGGAATGGCGGCATTCCCCGCTCTCATGCTCGCAACCATTSCCTGGCGTCTCCCCTGCGCTTCCCGCCGCGTGTGCTCAGTGAATCTCCCAAGTACAATAACCAGCGCCCTCCATGTTCCCTTCTGCAAGGCAAAGGAGCGTTCCCAGGCTTATCCCCGCGTCCCGTTTCTCTCGCAGGAAGCCGTTTTTGTGGTGTTTTAGACACTGGAACTGCTTATTCCACAGAGCAAAAGCTGTCTCAGCATCTCCAGGCTTTATAATCCATYCTAAATGTTCCCATCCGTCATCGGGCTGAGCCCAAGCCAAGGACAGGCTGTCACCCCTTGGCGTGTTGGTGCTGCTCGCTGCACGGATAATCCAGCTCCCAGCTTGGATTGATTGCCGTGCAAAGGGAAATGGTGGAAAACTGGTGGTTTTCTGGGGTCCCCTGGGATGAGGGGAGCCAGGCACAGCTCAGGATTCACCTGAGGTCACGCTCAGGGCTGTGACCTGCGTCCCGTGCATCCAGTGTTTACATGGAATAAAGGCCAAGTGGAAAAGCCAGGGAGGCACTGGGAGCAGGGATCACAAACACTGAGTCCTGGCCAGGCCCTGGGACACAGCAAACTGGGAAAACAGGCAAAGGAACTTCCATTTAAAGTGGTAAAAACTGCACAAAGAAAAAAGCATTTCAGCTTCTCCCAGCTTRGCTTTAGACAAAAACGCTCTTGGTAGCACTTAAAAATCCAACATAGGGACACAGGAACAGATCCCTCAGCCTGTTCCTGGTGTCTGCCTGTGATAATTTGCTGTGTGCAAGCCACATCCTGAGACAAGGGTGGCAACCTCACTTTTTGTGGCCATTTGGGGTGACCTGGAGGAGGGGATGTGACACAATCCCCAGGCTCAGTTGGTGACCCTGTCCCACAGAACCAGTCCCACAGTGCCAGAAGTGACCACGGGAAGTCACTGGTGTCCAGCCCGTTTGTGGCTCCTGTTCCTGCCCTGCCACGCACAGGGCTGGGGGCTGCACGGGGATTTGGGGGTGACATCCAGGGCAGGGTTTGGAGCTGGAGTTTGGGTGCAAGAGGTTAAAGGCAGGAGAGGGGAAGGGGCTCTGTGTCATGGAGCACCAAGTGTGAGATAAGGGCACTCCGTACAAACCTTACACCTGGCCAGATAAGGCGTGCAGAGCGCACTCCACCCTGTCCAGAGTACAGGCTGCTGTGCTCTTCTGCTCCAGGGTTACTCCAGAGATGCTCCTCAGCCTAATTCACACTAAACTCACCACGAGGCCCTTACTGTTTGCCTTTGGGGTGGTGTTGTATTTGTTGTTTTTTATTTTTTAAACCATGGGCAGAATTTCGGTAGGACCTAAGAATAGCACCTTGGGGTGCCACAGTGACATTTAGATGTGCAAGCACACTTCCAGAGCAGGCTGAGAGCAAGGGGAGGCAGCCTGAAACTGCAGTGAGTCAGTGCAGGGAGGAGGGCAGTTTGCAAATGACTCATTCCAGCAGAAATTAGAGGCTGTTAAACTGGACAAAAGGAGCTCATTTACTCCCTATCACGATTCAAGCTTGGCAAGCTGGACGGGTTTAAGTATTTAATTTAATTATTTAGTGTGGAGTTTTTTTGKTTTTTTTTTTTCAAAATATGGATTGGAACGTTATTTTTGGGAATGGGTTTGGTGTATCAAGGATCTAACACTGCTCCTCCTTTCAGTGTTTAAAACAGAATTGGGAGGAGAAGGGAGATTATCAAAGGCATTCCTCCTGCTCACCACAGCAAATATACTTATTTATATAACACTTGCATCTGCTGAGGTTTGAAAATCGCACATTTCCAAGGCCCTCCCTTCCCTTCCCCACGGGGTTCCCCCCTCTCTCAGAGTGTCAGGACAAACTGCTCCGGGTTAAAAATAACCCCAAATTCCTGATCCCCTACAAAAGTCTGCAGCTGCACAACTCCTCTTAAAACGTGTCACCTACTCAGGGTTTTTAATGTCACCAACTCCAGTGGGACCCGGAACAGCGTTTGCTCTTGAATTAGGGGCAGGCAGTTCACACCTGTGAGACCACTGTGTTGTCACCCCCTTTTGTTTTAAATGCTCCCTGGTTATGTTGCAACTTTTGTTCCCAGATTTCAGCAAGGAGGATTGCTGACGTCTGGACACCTCTGCAAAACACCCTGAGGGGGAAAGAAGGCTGAGAAAAACCAACCAGCAGCACCTTTGGTTACCCTAAATGCCACCCCCAGCTCCCTGGCTGGCGATTCCTGTGAGCTGCCTCCAAAGTTTTATCTGCAGGGGAGATCTGAACTGGCTGAACGCAGCTCAAGGTTTCCTCCTCACCTCAGAGCTCATGAGGAAAGCCAAGCACGTGGGCTGCTTCAGCAGGAAGGTCACAGCAGGGCGAGGGTGAAGCCACCAAGGGTTGTTGTGCTGGCATTATTTATTTACCAGGTTGGCTTCCAGCACCCGCATCCTCAGCCAAAATATCCCAGGTGAAATGACCTCGTGGAAGATAAAACCACATTTACTTCCATGTCTCACCCAGGGTTTCACATCTTTTGCRAAACGTCACCTAATTTAGACTGAAAAATACCCAGGAGAAAAAAGCCCAGCTTCCCCACGCTTCCCATGCAAATAAGCACATAGGCCTGCTTAGCTTAAAAAATGGTATTTTTAACTCCATCTTTTTTTTTTCCCCCTTGGATTCAGCTTGACAGCATGAAACACATCACACCACAGAAAATGGTACGAGTTGAGTTGAGCTGCAGCACTTCAGCTGCAGCACCTTTATTTAGAAAACAACCAACCAAAAAAAAAAATTATGAAATCATTGATTCAAAGGAATCAATAATAAATATTTGCTTTCCTCTGAGTTGTTCAGACACAGTACAAGTACACCAATCATAGCAGGTAGCAGAGATGGAAGCTTAGTTTAGCTGCTGAGAAACAAAAAAGCTACATAACATGGTAGGCATTTAATCACACAAGTAATAGCTGGTATATGACAGTAAATGCTTTAATACACTATTWTACAAAACAGGGTTTGGCTTATTTGCTTCCCTTGTGCAACTCCTGATGGGCTGGAGCTTGGAAAATGGAATACCTTTGGAATGATCCCTTTCTCCTGTTCCCTTTGGGTGATGAACTTTTCCCTTCCCCCTGAATCACTGATGTGTGGGCTGCAGCAGATACCTGGACAGTGCCTGCATCCCAGCAGGGCTTGGAAAGTCCAATCCACCAGGGCTTGGAGCAGCCAGGATTGATCCCCCAGCCCAGGCTACACCTCGGCCTGACATTCCCCAAGGCTCCCAAAGGCCTGTGCCGTCAGGCAGCTCACAGCACAAGGAGTGGTTTCACAGCAGGACAGGCTGCCAGGGCTGCCCCAAGGCTCCAGGAAAACCTGCCAGGGTGAATTCTCCTCCCTCCAGGCTGCAGAGCCTCCTCTCTGCTAATTACCAGCCTGGGCTGTGACTCAAAACTGCCCCCGAGCCTTTGGCTCTCAGGTTGTGGCCGGCTCAGCTGCTGGAATTGTCACCCTGGGTTTGTGGTGAGGAGCTCCTGGAGGCTCAAGCACAGCAAAAACGCTCCTGGGTCTGTGCATGGGGTGAAGATCCTCAGGTGCAGCACMATGAGCACCCACAGGAGAACCCACAAGCTGTTTTCACCATCCCATTCCTGCTTTTGGGATTTCCCAGCTCTGGAAAGGCTTGGGAGTGCTCTGGAGTGTCTGAACCTTCAGGGCTCAGGAAAAAAAAAACAACTGCAGAGGGATGACAGACACACAGCTGATCCAGGGATGTGCTCCTGGAGCATCCAGGGTGAAAKGACAGAGTATCCACCACCAGCAGCTGTCATGGAAGGAGCAGCTTATCAAACACCTCATAGCAGGTCTCCCTTCTTTAAATCTGGGGTTGTTTTCCCTGCACAGCATCAGTGACTTGTCCTGCCAAGGGTTAAATCTGGGCTAGAGAAGGCAATAGAATTTTGGGTGACTGCTCCTAGGAGTTCTCACATAGTGTAGGGTAAGTTTGGGAACTCTTTCCCATATGGAAGTAGCCCGAGCAGGGCTTGGCTTTGATCAGGTTGTCAAAGATCTCAAGTAAAGAAATTAGAATTCTGGGTCGCAGTCAGAAAGGGAGATTAATGACAATCCTGGAGTGAAAGGATTATAGATCTGTGCTTCTTCTGTGCTCATCCATCTCCTGTAGGCTCTTTCCACAAATTGGAGAAACCCTTTTCCTCCCTCAAGTGGGGGGAAAAAAAAMCCCCAAACACCCTCATATTTTTAAATAGAAAATCACCAGTCTAGGAATACAGGAATCTAGAACCTACAAGCTCAGTGTCTTGTGTGTAGCAGTGGTCAGAGCCAAGTCCTTCAGAGGAACATATCAACGACAGAATTCTGCATCTGTCCCTGCCTCCCATCCTTTCCTAACTTCATGTTCYGTGGAAATGCTTAACCTGGTTGCTCACAAAAAAGTATTTTTTACAATTCTTGCCATTTTTTAAGGGTGTTGCCAAAGGTTTAAACCTCAGCTCTGGTGCATGGGCCAGAATTTGGTGTGGGAGTGGGACAACACACACCCCGATTTCCTAATGGGAGCAGCGTTTTGTGCTTGTTTACCTGTCCCAGGTGTGTTTTCCTCTGCCAGGGAATCCTCCAGGCTTTCCCTGGGGGTCACCTCGGGGGTGTTGTTTGTTCAGTCTGGGGAAGAACTTTCCRTAAGGCTTCTCCAGCACAGCTCCCCCCAAACCTGGCCAATTCTCCTGCTGGCAATAACCGAGAGCTCTTCCAAATGCTCCATCCGGGATTTTTTGGTACATTTGTGGCCCTCCCCATTGGGGCACTGCCTCCCTGCTGGGTTCAGTGCCCATTTCTCCTCTCTCTAAGGCTCATCAGCCACAGCCACCCCTGCACTGGGGCTCCYGTGGCTCTGCAGTGCTGCCCGTGGAAGCAGAGTCAGGCTCCTGGCCCTAAGTTTATTCTGGCAATTTAAAGCACCTCTGTTTTCTTGGCAGAAAAGGTCCTTTTTTTCTTTAATACTGCATCTCTTGTCCTTTGGGAGTGATCCTTTAATTTCCACTTTAGTTGCAGCCTCCAGTATTTCACTGAATGCAGAAAATGTGAAGCACCTGTCAGTTCCCTTTGAGGCTGGACACGCTCAGCCTCAAAATCTKCACTTAAGACAACTCATCTTTGAGAAACTTCTCCAAAACCAGTCCAAGAGACTTCTCCCTCCACACAAAACCTCTCTGGAATAGTCTGCATCTTTAAGTCTCTGTTGATCTCTTTTAAAAAAATCCTGAGGTTTGGCTTCTTTTCACTCACACAGCGCTTTGCTGTCGTGAAATTTTAAATGCTCAGTGTTCCGTTTGCAAAGGAAAATAAAAAGATAATTTAAAAAAAAAAAGCTCCCTTTTCCCTCCAATGTCTCTTTCTTAAATCTGTATCAGAACCTCAGTGCYGGGAGATGTTCAGAAAGAATTGAGCGGGGAGTGAATAATCCCGAGTGATTTAAGGTTAAGCTGACCGGGAAGAGAACTAGCCTACCCTAAGGATGCTGAGTGGCCGGTGCGGTGTGAAGTGTGGCTGCCGAGGACGCTCACACGGTCTGGAAGGCGCGGCTCTGCGCGGGCACCATCACCGCGGGCGCTCCCATCCTCACCAGGTTGTTGTAATCCACTTTCTTTGGCTCCGGCTCTCTCCTGTCCAGCTGCCGCTGGCCGTACTGGGGAGGGGTCAGGTGAGGAGTGGCTTCGGTGGACAAAGTCCGCTGGCTGCGGGAGGCACTGTTGGCTGTGGACCGGGTGGAGGAGGAACCCGAGCGGGAGCTCCTGGAGCCGGAGGAGGACGAGCTGGGTTTGACCAGGTGCGCCTTGGGCGCCTCCGCATCCTCCCTGCGAGAGAACGGACACGCACAGGGATCAAACACCGCGGGAAACGCTCGTGTCACCCCTCGGGGTTAACGCTGGGAATCGCCAGGAATGGGGGAAAGGAGGGGAGAAAGGAGGGGGGAAAGTGGGGGAAAGAAAAGGGGGAAAGAAGGGGGGGGGGAAGGGAGAAAGAAGGGGGAAAGAAGAGGGAAAAAGGGAGAAAGAAGAGGAAAAAGGAGGTAGCAAGGAAAAAGAAGGGGAAAGAAGAGGATAAAGAAGGGGGAAAGAAGAGGAAAAAGGAGAGTAGAAGGGAACAAGAGGGGAAGGGTAAGAAGGGGGAAAGAAGGGAGGAAGAGGAGGAAGGGAAGGGAAGGGAAAGGGAAAGGGAAAGGCAAAGGCAAAGGGAAAGGGATGGGGAAAGGGAAGGAGAAAAGAAATAGAAAAGAAAGAAGGAAAGGAAAGAAAACTGCCCCCAAACCCTCTCAGAACCACAACRGACAAGCAGCTTTAAGTGAACACCATAAAAGAATATGCAAATGTTTCCAAATACTGAAATCACAAATGTGAGAGAAAACAGTTGCTTGAGGTCTGTGCTGAKGTRCCCGGACAAAGAAGGAGGGACTTTWATTTAATATCCTGCAGAATGTCCAGACTCTCTCCTGTGTAACTTTATGGATTAAACCCCCATTGCCCTGCAGAGTGTTGGTCCATGAACTTGGAATAAACACTTCTCACACCCGGCTCTGTGTGTGCAGTGAACACCGAGTGTCAGAGCAAACAGCACAGACAGAGCTGTTGCTCTGGGATCCTCACCCAGAACGGGAAGTGGCCTGGGCAGGACTGCCTAAAACCGGCTCTGCCACTTCAAACCACCCCCGTGGGGAGCGAGAGAAGCGCCACAACTGGGTCCTGACAGAGAGAGAGACAGAGGAGGATGTGAGAGGAAGAGGATGTAACAGGGGAGCGTGAAAGGGTGACACAAGAGTGAAAAGGCAGGATGTGAAAGGGAAGGGAACAGGAAAAGGAAGAATTCAGCAGGGGCTGTCTTTGTGCCGGCAGTCTCAGGGTGCTCAGCAGCTGAAGGGATTACGGAGCTGCCTGCTGGTGCAGGGATGTCACACGAGGCCAGGCGGCCGCACAAATAGACATTAAGATGGATCAAGSGTTTGTTTCTTCGAGGGCAGCAGCGGCTCAAACTCACTCCTGGAAATAGATCTTTGCAGCGCTTTCYTTCCTGAGGAGTTCAGGCTGGCTTGGCTGGAGCCCAAACTCCACTTAGCCCAGTTCAGGGGCAGGGAATGAGCTCCAGGAACAGGAGTCAGCATTCCCGGGGCTCCCGCTCCCCTCCGCGCTCACCCCGAGCTAAATCCAGGGGAACAGTTGTTCAAAAAGCTCAAGGAGGGCCCGGAGAACGTGGCTGCTCCATTGTGGGCCAAATAGGAGCTGCGATTGAAAGGAAAAAAAGGGGGAAAGAAGGAAGAAAGATGGGGAAAAGAAGGTGGAAAGAGGGAGAAAAGAAGGGAGAAGGAAGGGGGAAGAAGAGGGGAAAAGTGGAAAGAAGATGGGAAGAGGGGGAAAAGAAGGGGGGAGGGAAGAGAGGAAGAAGAGTGGAAAAGAAATGAAAGAAAAAGAAATAGAAAAGAAAGAAGGAAAGGAAAGAAAACCACTCCCAAACCCTCTCAGAACCACAACGGACATGCAGCTTCAATTTAACACCATAAAATAATATGCAAATGCTTCAAAATACCGAAATTGCAAATGTGAGAGAAAACAGTTGGTTGAGTTCTGTGCTAATTTGCCGGGGGAGAGGAGGGGGGACTTCAATCTGATTTACTGGAAAGTCTTCACAAAGATTCTCACAGTCAAGAAATTTTCACCCGAGACTTTAAAAGCTTTTTAGAACAACCTTTGAAGACGCATAAAGCTGCTTATAGTTCGTGAAAACCGTGGTGCAAAGACGTGGGAAACGGCGAGAAGGGAGTGTGGGAGGTGGGATTAAATAAAAGGCATTACCTGATTTCATTCGGTGCCTCCTCTTCCTCGTATCTCTTCTTCTCTTTCCTCCTTATCGTCAGCCTCACCACCAGGAAAAGGAGGGAGAGCCCCACCACCACTCCACACACCGCCCCGGCGATCATGCTGATATTTTGTGCATCTGTTGTCCAAAAAACACCAAATTTCGCGGTGAACCCATGTTGGTGTGGTCACTACAAATCCCAGCACTGGGTATAGCTCAGGGTGCTGAGCTGGAGTTTATTTTTTTATTCCCAGAACGGTGGAGTTTAATATTTTTTTAGGTGTGTCTCCACACAGAAGTTGAACCAGTTTGTCCTCAGCTAAAGCTGAGCTGACAGGGAGCGGAGAAATCACCTCTGCAAAGGTGAAACCGCAAGGGCTGTGCCTTCAGCTCTGGGGCAGAGTTGAAATAAGGAGGGAAAATCCCCTTCTAAGAGCACAAAAATATAGAAAATACAAGGACAGGGCAGCGCACATGTGAAACACGGCACCAGGCAGCGCTCCAGACACAGAGGAATGTTTGATCAATTCATGTTTCCCCGTGAAGATTTTTTTTCCCTTTAATTCCCCTTGAATGATTACAACCCACTCCAGAATGAATTATTCAAATGTGGAGAAAATTTACCTGACTGAGGCAGAGGAAGGAGGGAAGGAAACCTGCAGGGCATTTTTCATCCATACCAGCTAAGGTAATGAGGGAATATTTCCTGTGGATTGTGGGCCCTTCACTGACAGTTTGTATCAACCTTTTTGATAAAAGTGGTCAGGTTGGGCTTGGCTGGAAGTTGTTTCCTTAAGCTCAGTCCCTCCGGAGGGTTTAGCAAAGCCAAGTGAGGTTTTAAACCAGTTCAGGTCAATTGCCATAAAAGCTGCCTGGATGCTTTTACTTCACATGCCTGAGGCAAACCGGTTTTCCTTATTCCATATTCCASTTATTTCAGGCTTGGCTGGGCAGAAAAAATCCCAAAGCCCTGGAATCTCCAGGAGGAGAAGTCTTTGTTTGGAGCCTTATCTCAGCAGGCCCGTCTCTGAGAGCTGCTAAACTCCATTGTTTGGGTTTGGGTGATAAATTCCACCCTTTTCCTGGTATGCAGATGTAAAGGACACCCTGCCGAGAGCTGCTCGAGTCCTCCGTGGGATTAATCAGAGGATTTTCACCTCTGCTGTTCAGGACACAAATGGCTAAACCCGATTAAAACCCAGCTATGTCAAAAGTTACTTTTTATCCTGCGAATTATTCCATGTTGGGTCAGCCTTTCAGACTGCCTGTAGATATTTTGCTGTCCCAAGTGCAACAAATACATAATTTGGAGTGATGGAATATCCACAGAGAGAATTCATACCTGAGAATCACCTCGTGCAATCACTCCAGCCAGAAGAACCTCTAAGTTACCATTTCCTCTGCTTGTATTTCATGAGTCATTCTGAAAATCAACGTTTCTAACAGACCCAGGCATCTAAAGTGACAAAACCATCATTTGGGCTCAGGTTGTGATGTTATCGTTTTGGGTGAGGGGTTGCTGTGCCAATCAAAAGTGCAATAACTACACTCACCCGTCAGGTTGAGAAGTGAGCAGAGAAAGAGGAAGTTTATTATGGTTTGGGATTTATATAGGGTTTGGARTTTGTTCAGGGATTGGGGGACGAGACTAACACCTCTCTGACCCCAGTGGTCAACTTAGAAGTCTATCAATTTGTCCTTCCCCCTGAAAGCAATGTGTTGTTTACAAAATATCAGGGKTTTTTTTGTTACGAGCGTGAGAAAGCTGCAGCAGAAACGTGAAACAATCGGGAGGCTGAAAAATCCGGGCGACACTTACGCTGCACCGTCACCTGCACCTCGCAGCTCTCCTGCCCCGCCTCGTTGGTGGCCACGCACTGGTACAGCCCCGTGCTCATCTGGGTCAGGTTCTTCAGCAGCACCTGCCCCGGGTTGGAGATGTCTGCGGGGGGAGAAACAGCACCGGGGTGAGGCAAACACAGCCAGAAACTTCAGCACTGAGGGACAAACTGAACTGTGGGGTCAGGTCAACTCYAGAGCGTGCACAGGGCAGAGGAAAGAAAGGAGAAGGGAGAAAGAAGAGGGAAAGAAAGGGGGGAAGGAAAGGGTGAAAGAAGGAAAAAAGAAGGGGGAAAGGAGGGGAAAAGAAGGGGAGAAGAAGGGAGAAAGAAGGGGGAAAGGAAAAAAGGGGGAAAGAAGAAAGAAAGCAGGAAAAAATAAGGGGAAAGAAGGGAGAAAAAAGTGAGAAAGAAGGAAGAAAGAAGGGGAAAGAAGGGAGAAAGGCAGCATGAAAGAAGAAAGAAAATGGAAAGAAGGAAAAAAGGGGGAAAGAAGGAAAAAATAAGGGGAAAGAAAGGAGAAAGAAGGAAGGAAAAGAAAGAAAAAAAGAAGAAAGAAKGGAGGAAAGGTGGAGCGTCCCCCCAGGTGCGGCCGCAGCAGTGGGAGGAGTGTTGGAGCATCTCTGTCCCCTCCACCCAGCGGTCCCGGAGCTCGGAGGGAAGGGATGAACTCACTGACTCTGGAGTTGGGCGGGAGGTGCTCGGCTCTCTCGTCCTCCTCGCTGAGGCGCTGCCAGCGGTAGGAGATGGGGGCAGTGCCCGAGGCCGAGCGGCACTGCAGGGACAGTTCCTTCCCTTCCAGCAGCTCCCCCTCCAGCCAGCACTTGGGCTTGGACGGYTTCTCTAGACGGGGCAGAAGACAGATCATGAGAACACGGCCGGGTCTGCTCACTGGAAACCCTTCCTCTGGCATTTGAACAGCTTCCAAGAGCTGCCTTCCCTGGAGTGTGTTAAGGAATCACACCAGTGATGGGGTTTACGGGACTACACCCCCTTCCTTTTGCCCCTTCTTTTTCCTCTCCTCCATCTCCTCTATCACCACATTCCTCTTCCAGGCACAATTTCCAGAGCATTTTCCCCTCCCTTTTACTTCTCCAGTCCTTCCTTCTGCCCACAGCACCTGGCAGGATTCTTCCAGGGGTCACAGAGTGTGTGAAAAGCTGAGCAATGAACTGAAATCAGGGAAGGGAAATGCCAACCYCAGCTGCTCATCTGTCACCTCCCTGGGCTGGGATCAGGTCGGGGTGTTGGGACACGAAGTGCCAGTGCCCAGCAGGAGGTGAGATAGAATATCAGCCTGCTGTGGGTGATGAGATCACAGCCATCATTTGGAAAGAATGGGCTTGCATTTAATCACACCAACCTCAAACCCCTTCTTAAGGCTCTTCCTGTGGCCTGTCCTTTGCCAAAAATTGCAAAGGCAAAAATTGCAAAGGCAGATATAAAGTTGGGTGTAGCCCTGGTTCTGTGCCTGGCGTGTTTTGGTTTTCTGAAATTCTTTTCCCAGGGAATTTTCTGTAAACAGGAGAAATGTTTTTGTAGCTGTAACTGAGTCTGTTGTGGTGTAAAACAGCATCAGTTGGGCACTGAAACCCGACCCGGAGGTGTCTTTGTGTGTTTCCACGCTGCTGAAACAAATCTCTCCCCAGGAAATGAACCTGGATTTCTTTTTTTTCCCTTTGGGAGAACAATGAATTGTCCTTACCTACGACCTTGAGGGTGATGCGAGCCCACTCATACTGCCCAGCGTTCTTGACCTTGCAGATGTATTTCCCTGCATCGCTGGACTGCAGGGAGATGATTTGTAGGGAAGCATCTCCAGCCAGGAAGTTGGAAGTGAAGGAAACACGGCCCTTCTGCTCCTCGTTCAGGTCATCATAAACACGGCCCCCGGAGTAGGTGATCACCTGAGGAGCAGAGCAGACCCTGAATWGTTTTATTTTCTCGTGGAACAACAAATCCACACGTTCCCAGGAGCTGCACATCCCAGTTGAGTGAATTGCCAAGGGTCACACAGGAAGCCTGGGGCAAGGTGGGAAAGCAAACCTGGGTTTCTGGCCTGGGGATGATGCAAAAAGTGGATTTATTTCTGCTGGACATTTATATTGGACCCTAACACAAGTGTCAAAACAGGCAGCACAACACATCAAAGCAGTTTGGAGGTTTGGCTGTGCTAATTCAAGTCGCTGSAGACCTAATTTTTATAAGGACTAAACTGCTGTGTTTGGTACTGAAACCAAGGATTTGAAAGCYGGGCCTGCAAAATCCAAGGTTATTGTGAAAGCCTGAAGGGCCCTTCTGAACTTGATCTAATGAAGACTGACCAYATTAAAAAAAATAAAAATCCATTGTAACACAACCTGTTCCAACACAGCACGTGTGGATATCAAATAACTTCTCCACCTTCCACATCTCTCTAAGTCAGCTCCGTTTCCTCAACACTGCTCTCATCATCGAGAAAAACATGCACAGCTCATCACAGGAGTGCTGGGCAGAAACAAGGTGCTTTTCTGGGCAAACCCACCGCTTTCTGCACAGTCTCGGAGATGTGCAGCAGCCACTCGATGTCCAGGCCGCCCTGCTCCAGCAGCCCCAGGCGGTGGTGGCARGGCAGGGTCACGTTCTCCTCGGCCACTCTCTTGAATTCAGTCTGAGCCTTGCAGAGCCAAACAGAACAGGAGGCTGCAAGACAAATGTCAATGCTCAGAGGCCAGGGTGAATCTCTGTTTTGTTTTTTGTTTTTTTTTTTTCACAGAATCAGAGTCACGGAATGTGTAGGTTGGAAGAGACTGTAGCCCTGGTTTGTGCCTGAGGTGTTTTGGTTTCTGAAATTCCTTTCCCAGAGAATTTTCTGTAGACAAGACACATGATTTAGTAATAGCAAATTGTTTATGTTTCTTTCCCTAGRAGGGACTTCTTCTTGATGTCCCTCTGCTCTGACCAATGTGAGTGAAGAGGTTTGTCTTTGTGTCACCAATCCAATTGGTTTGTGTAAAATAGTATAAATGGAGACACATCCCAAAAATAAAGGAGTCATTTTCAGCCTTCTGAAGTCAGAGTCTGTGTCGTTGTGGTGTAAAACAGCATCAGAAGAGACCTCCAAGATCATCGAGTCCAACCCAGCCCCAACACCTCAACTAGACCAGGTCACCGAGTGCCACTTCCAGTCTTTCCTTAAACACATCCAGGGATGGTGACTCCATCACCTCCCCGGGCAGACTATCCCAATTTTTTCCAAAGACTATTCTATTTTGCTGGATTCTTCCTCATTTTCGTCACAGCATCCAAGCAAAGCCCCCAGCTCAGCTCCCTGCACGGGTTGCAGCTGATCTAAGGAGACATCTCTGCAAATCCAGGCATTTTCACACTGATGCTGAAGCAGGAGCAGATGGCTGCACACTCCCGAGCTGGCCGTGCTCCAGTGGCACCCACACCCTCTGCACACTCCGAAATTCACATAACCTCCCCTTTATCCCAGGTCTGACAAAGGCTTGGGGTCTCTTCCCTAACACCGGATTATGTTTATGTATTTCRGAAATAAGAAACCAGCCTGGGAAGGAGAGGGTTAAGCTTAAGAGAAGCGTGGGACAAGTAGGATTGGGAAGTAACTTTGTATAGCAACGCCAAAAAAAGGTGTGAGTTGTCAAAARTGGTTCGCCAGGATCTAAAAAAGAAATAAAAGGGGAAGTGCCGAGTGAACCCGCTAGAGGGAAGCAGAGCCCTGGGAATGTGAGACCAAGTCCCCCAAAACGGGTGAGAACGCCCCAAAACCTGGCCCAGGAGATGAAGCACCGCAGGGAAATGAGATGTTCCGCCAGCGCTGCCTTAGGCACTGTCTGCTCGAGGTTTTATTCTGCATTTGTGGGAAAACTGAGCAAAAATCTGTGATCAGTTCTTGGCTCTGCCCGTCTCCAGCTCATAAACGTGGACTCACCATGGAAAGTTCAAACTCAATTAAAGCTGACCCACAAGACCAGAGGGAGGGAAAGTCACAGGCATTGGGGTCAGGGATCCCCCAAATCAAAAATTTCCCAGCCCAGTTCCCGTGGGGCACCGATGCCGTTTGCCTTTGGGGTGTGAATCTCCACAGGGCATTGAGCTGTTCTGCAGTTTTGCTGCTCAAGGCAAAACCCTAAAACCCTTTCTTYTTTTTGCCCTGTGAAATGAAGCGGGAGGAAATATTTTGCTTCCTGGGCCAAATATTGCGAAACTGCTGAAAACTGGGGAAGTTCAGAGCACTGGGAAGTCCCACGTGTGACTGGACACACAGTCCTGGGAGGACAGAGCAGGGGCACGAGAGGTTCCAGTTCCACAGGCTGGATTTATTCCTAAACTTTAAGTATTTTTATATACTATTTATATACTTTTATGCTATTTAAACAGTGGATCCTGAACCTTCAAGTGAAAACCAGACAGAAAATTTACATCCAACATGACGGTCCCTAATTTTTTCCATTTCTTCAGGACCAACTTTTAGAAAATTCTTTCTCTTCCTGCTCCCATTCTCAGATCTGCCTGAGTTCCCACCACTATCCCATAGCTGCTGAAATTTGGATATTTGATTTATCCTTCCCAAACACTTTGTCGGGAATTGCCATCCTACCGCATTAAATACCAGGATTTTAGGACAGGTGCAGCCTTGCCAAAGCTCCAGCTCTGCCCCGACCTGCTGGCAGTGAAAGCTCCTTTCCGCCACATCAGCTGCTTTCTTTAAAGGGAAAAGTAATCCAGTTTATCACTGGATTCGCTGCTCTCAAAGCTCCAGCTGCCAAATACAATTAGAATTCCTGCCCGGGACGAATCCAGCTTTTCCCTGGAGCCCGCGTTGCTGCGGGCTGCCCTCATTAGCGCCGACACTCGCTACTGATCAATAACCTTAATTTGGGCACCACAACAGGGACATTCACACAACAGTTGCGACGTTTTCCAAGCCCTGTGGAGCTCTGAGGGTTCCCGCACGACCTCGCAGTTGTTCTGCCTTTTAAAACTTCATCCTGCTCGAGGTTTTTCCTTAAAACTTTAGGGAAATTCTATCTATCTATTTAATATCTATGTCAGATTTATAATTTTAGTTTTTATTTATTTATATAGATATATAAATATAAATTATATATATATATGTAAAATATAAACTAAAATTAAGAATCTTTTGCGAGGCTGTGGCAGAGTTTTCGTTCCTTTCTGGTTTACACAGGCTGGGCTTAGCAGAGCTCACACCTTAGAGGGATTCTTGCTGCTCCTAGGAAATATCTGTGGATTTGAGGAAGAACTCATCATCTACACTCAGCATCTAAATAGGGAGAAAATCCAGGGAGACATCCAGTGGAATACTGACAAATTCCTAGAGCAACCTTTATTTTTTTTCAAGGAATCCAAAATAATTTGGAGCTGATTCATCACTGAGCCAGTAACCAAATTCACACACCATGCAAACTTTTCCATAATATTATTAGGGGAAAAAAAAAATCTCATTTAAAACCCCCTGATTTGTCTCTTTAACTCTTATTAATGCTTTACCAATGCCTGAAAACTCCCACAGGAGTTGGAAGATTTGCAGGTTCTCTAGGCAGAAGTCTCACTTTATTTCCTTCCAATCACCCATATGTGGCAAGGAAGATAAAACAGCCTCTTACAACAACCCAACATAAGAGCCAGGTAGGAAAATAACCCACAAAAAATCCCAAGAGACCTCAAGATGAACAAATCTCCCATTTTCCACATTTTGGATAGGGTCTTTCTGCAGCAAACCAGAYGAAATGATGATTTAGGTGTGGATATGTGCAGGAATTTATGGCACATGAGAGAAAAAGGAGCTAGAAACAGATGCCGGCCCCTTCTAGGTTTTATTGTCCAAAGAAAAATAAAATTTTCCCCCTCCCCAGCTGAAGTTTCATGTAAAAGAGGAACGTCTGCCCCTTCCAGCAGCACTGCCCAGGACACAGGGGCTGGATTGCAAAGGGATTTATTTATTTATCCCTTTGCTCTTCCAAACCTTCCCTCACAAAGCCCCGGGTGGCCTCCGGGGCTGGATCCTGCACACAATAGATGAAAAAAAGGGAYGATTTTCCCAGAAATCCCATCCAAAAAGGAACGGGACGTTTCTGCAGGCTCCGCAGTTCTTGCCCAACAAACCCTCTTCCCCCTTCCACATCCTGTGGGCAGCTCYGTGTGCTGTCAGGAATTCGGGAATCTGCTTTTGGCTTTACTCAGCTCCCGTCCCATGACTCCAGCAGGAGGTGGGATTGGTTTTCCTGCTTATCCCAACTCTTTWAAAAATTATTTTTATTTTTATTTAAATGCTTTTGGAAGCGTTGTCCTGCAGGCTGTGGGTGGCACAGCAGAGGGGAGGAGCAGTGACCCTGTGTGACTGTTCCCTGCGTTGTTCCGAGGACAGTAACTCACCCCACACCCTGCAGACCACAGACWGCCATCCCCTCATCCCTCCCCCTGTTGAAATCTCCAAGGAAAACACAGCAAAGATTTTAATCAAGCCCAAAGCCATCCAGACAGTGCCCAGCTTGACCAGGAGAAGGACTCMAAGGGGTTTTTAGCCCTCTCAGCCCTTTCTGCCTTGCACACGTGGCAGAGTTTAAATAAAAAAAATAAAATAAAATATGGACAACAGGCTGGATCCCTCAGCAAAGATGTCAGGCTCGAGGAATTCCTTAGATCTCATTTCAACGTTTTAAGGACTTCTCATTGTGAGTGTGTGTCRTAAAAGGGTTTGAATTTCAGCAGAATCAGCCCTTTGAAATGGGTGCAGAGGGAAGGGGCCTGTGCAACACACAGCAAACAGCAAATGCTGAGTAAACCCAGACTGTGTTTGGCCTTATCTCAAATTCTGTCCCCCCAAAGCAGCGTTTTCATGCCTGAATCCTTCCAGGATCCCACATTTTCTGAAKCCCAGAGCATTTCCATACCTGTTACCGTTATTTGTATGTACACACCATCCACATATCCCAACATCAAATATACATCACCAGACAAGCAGAATCAAAGGGGAAATAAATGCTTTGCTGATGTTTTTATTTGTAGGCAAGTCCCCAACCTAAAAGCTGAAGAGCTTCCAGACTTAAATCTTTCATTAGGTTCAGAAGGTTTGAATTAGGGAGCAGTGCTAAAAATAGATTCTGCTATTTAAAAAGTAATAAGTTGTGCTGTATCACTTAACTGCTGGAATTAGGAGGAACAGCCTAGAAAAGATTCAGAGAATCAAGATAAAAGAAATGCACAGCAATCCTTCGTAAGCTGAGCCCAAACCATACCTGCACCAAGCTCGCTTAAAATGTGAAAGTCCAGAAGAGGTTTTCAACAATTTCAGCTTCTTCGGGAACATCTGTACAATTTGTCCTTCAGGAATGCTTTTGATGATTTATTTTGGCTTTTTAGCAAAGGTGAGATTTGCAACAGAACATTCCTGATGTCCAGGGAGGGGCAGAAATGCAACCTGTGATTTTCCTGCAGCTCCAGACGTCTGGAGTGACTCAGGAATCTGCTGCTGAGGAAAACTTCCCTCCACACACCAGCAAGGGCAGGAATTCCAGTGGCATACACACACACACATAGAGTTTGTGCCCTGTCTGAACAATTCCCAGCTCACCTGTGATGGGAGCTCTGCCTGCTTTTGTTCATTAGGATCAAACCCTCTCCTGGGTGMAGGTGTGACAGGAGCAGTGAGCAAACCCTGGTGCCAGGGCACAGCTCGTCCTCCCCACAGCAGGAACTGTCCCCTGCAGACRAGTTCTCTCCCCTGCATTGTTCTCTGGGATCCTCCTGAAAGTCATCCTCACATCTCTGGGACTCCTGGGAGGGAAAGTGGCATCTTTCCAAGAGGGAAGGCTTGGCCCTGTGGTCCTGACTCACCCATTCTTCCCAAAATCCAGCCTGTTGGAAGAAGCACCTCAGTGTATGCAGGAATCCCATGCTATAGCTGCTCTCAGCCAGACCTGAGCTGCTGAAATATTTCATTTTAGTAAAAACAACCCAAATAAGCAAGAACTTCCTACTTAAACCAGCCCAGAGATAATAAACATCCACAGGAACGACACCAGAGTGTTCCTTCAGCTGGATAATCCTTCATTTGCCTCACAGTTTTGTGCTAAAATCAAAGGATCTGAAAACAGAGTGTGTCTAAATTAGGCATGTGCAGGAATAATGTGTTTGGGAGTTAAAAACAAAAAGGACAGCCTGCCATGTTGCAGCTCTGAACCACTCCCTCATGCCAGGAATTTGGGATGTTTCACATCTGTTGGAGTCTCATCTTGCTGGAGTCTTATAGGAAATGATTTACTAAGTTCCTCCCTGGGAAAAAAAAAAGCAAGAGCTTGCCTCCCATCCAGTGCTAATGAGAAAAACCCTGAGTGTTTTGCAAGCAGCAGATTCAGGATTTTAGCTGCTGGAGCAGGAGCTGACGAGGACTTTTATGGCCAAGGAATTACATCCCGAGTCAAACTTGCAGGGCTGCTTGCGTGACTCGGGAGTCAACGCCGTGAATGCTGGAGACACCGCAGAGCTCCACACTCAAGTGTTTAAGGCTCAGTGAGCCTCAAAATTAAACTCTGGAGAGACCAAACATGTTCCCCCAGTGGTGCTCTCAGCAGTGATGACAGACACAGGCACACGAGGGCTTTTCTGTCCCCTTGCACTCTCTTCCCTGCTTTTTTTTGCTGCGGGCAAAGCAGGACGAGGGAAAGCTGTGTTGTTTTATCCCAGAGTTATGAGGAGAACCCAGAAAGGTCGACAGCCCCACTCACGCTCAGACCACACCAGTTACCCTGACAGCGTTTGAGGCCAAAATAAACAGCAGGCAGCGTCTCCTCGCAGACAGCTCTGCCGCATTCCTCGCACCAGGGAGGAGAGGCTGGAGGCGGCCGCGGTCCCCCGGGGGTCATTAAGGGAGCGCAGGCTGTGCCCTGGGACGTCTGCTGGCTGTGCTGGCACACACACACAGGCCAAGGGTCGCCTTCTCCCCAGGGCTCCAGCCCAGCCTGGCCCCAGCACGCTGCCTCCCCTCCCCTGCCTCGGGCTGCAGGAATTTGGGAAGCGAGAGCATCCCGGATACAAGGACGAGAGTGTTATAAATATATTGTATGTAGAGAATAAGTTGTTAGAAAGTTGATACAAAGTTATGTTATAAGTTAATGAGGATGGTGGGTTGTTTGGGTGAGTTGTTGTGTAAATTCCCTTACTGTCGGGTCTGGCCCCCCACTGCTCTGCCCCCTCTGAGCAGTGAATCACCCCAGACCATGAGGAGGAGGATGGCATCACCTGGTATTCAAATGTCAGATTCCCATGGGACTTAGGGGAGAGGGAATTCATCTAGTGGAGACTCCTAAAGACAACGAGCCACGGCCCCCGTGCAGGTAAAGAGCTGAAGGAACACTTCTAACCAGAAGGGACAGCGGGCAACATCAAGGCTCCAGTCAGGACTCCTCGCCTTCGTCACCAGCCAAAGTGAGTCAGGAGTGACATGGGGACCCTGAACCTGGAACCAGCAGCCATCTTCGTGTGGACTCCCGTGAGGAAGGAAGGCCCAGACCTGCCAGATGACAGAGCTGACATCCTCCTCCTCCTCCTCCTCCTCCACGCCGTGTCTGGAGCAGCGGTGGTGTGGGCACACCTCACGGGCCCCCTTTCCCAGGCTGTTTCCAATAAAGCTGAAATCACTGAGGAGCTGGTCTCCTGGCATTCATAACAAATACATTTCATTACTCGTTTGCCAGCACTTCTGAGAYACCCGAATCTACACACTCCTTTGTTATTAAGTGAAAAGTAGAGAGATTGAGCAACTTACAAGGAAGATTCATTCAAGGCATGTGCCTGAGTGAGGAGGCTGGCCCGAGGTCGGTGTCACAGCACGGGTGACCGCAGTGTCACCTGAGAGAGAGTCGGGATAGGGATGTTCCCCCTCCTTGGAACAGGCTGTGGTGGAAGAGAAGGGTCAGGCCAGCCCCATCCCGATCCACACAGCCCTGCAGAGCCGCTGGAATTGGAACCACATGTGCTGAGCCTGGGGGAAGCTGTGCAAACACAGAGTCCTGCACGCCGCAGCTTCCAAGTTTTTCCAAGTGGTGACGTGAAGGGTTTGGAATTGAGGCTGCAGAGGAGTGAGCAAGGCCCAGGGAGAGCAGAAAAACTCATGTTTCACAGAGCAAAGCCTCTGGTTTTGGGAGGTTTGCTGAGCAGGAGTGGGGCTGGAATTGTGCTGGTGATGCTTTAGCAGCAGGAATATCAACAGTGCCCAGGAATCCTTCCTTGGGAAATCTTGGATGAGCCAGGGAAGGGATGTGGGATGGCTTTGCCAGCACAGCATCAGTGCACACCCTGTGTGAGTAAATTCACTATTCCTGGTGTCTAGTGGTGGTTCATCAAATGTCCCCAGCAGAAAGGGTTCAGTATTCCTCAGGGAAATCTTGAGGATTCCTTTGTGGACTAAAGACAAGTGAAAAACCAATCCTGCAACCACATGCAACTAGAAATCTTACCTGCAATAAAAAGGCAAAATTCTGTCCCTGGAAATGCCAGCGTTAACTTTCAGCACCAACCCACATCGAACCCAAAGGCTAGAGAGGCTTGGGAATATCAGAAAAAAAAGCACTGAAGCTCTCCCTTAGCCAAGGAGCTTCCCAGGCAGCTCTGGATGTGCTTTCCTTTCTCTCATTGCACTTTAAAAAAATCCAGTGCAAGCAGGAGATTCTAGCTTTCCATCCCTGGAGACTCCAGAACAGAAAACAAGGCACCAGCACTGCATATTCCAATTTAATGGTTCACAGCGTGCCTGTGCACAGGAATGTGTGAAATGCCTTTGCCTTTGGTCCAGGCAGTTGTATCAGGGAATTTGTCCAGGTGTTTTCAGCCAAGCCTTTCAGTGATGCAGCTGGGAGTTTGTCACTGCACATCTCACACTCCTGGAGGGAAGAAGCACCAATGGCTGTCTGATATTCCCTTTTTTTTTTCCCCCAGGCATCTTTGGATTGCTTTGTGTCCCTTAAAGATTTGAAGGCAAGGAAACCTAAACAATCCATCCCTAAGCATCAGAAATTCCACCCATTTCGCCTGGTTTCAAAAAGATCAAGAGGAGGAAGATGGTTTCAGTGAGAATTTCTAGGATTTCTTTTGTCTGAGGAATATTCTTAGGCCTCGGTCTCCCAGGGAATCTCTTGTTGCTGTCAGTTCAGGGACACACAAATGAAGACACACAGAAATGAAGTTCTCTGCCCAAGGCAGACACGGAGCAGAATCCAGAATACAAACCCAAAGAGACAGCAACAAAACTGTTTTCAGAGCAGTGTTTGTCCGTCAGATCTTTCCTCACCCATTCTGAAATCCGAGGAGAAGGTTGCATCAGCTAACTCTGGAAACTGAGGGGATTGGAAGAGACTTGGGAGATTGATAAGGACTCCCAATAAAAGTGTCATTGTGCTGAGGGTTCCCTCTCCCTTTTTTATCCCTTTGCATCAAGGTGTGAGATTTTAATCAGAAGGCAGTGAGCTGATGGTGCTTTTCTGCTGCTTGGTGTCCTGGAAATTCTAAACTTGCCCAAAGAGGGACCAGGAAACTCAAGGTATTCACAGATGAGCTTCACCCCTGCCTGCAGGAGGCAAAAGAGGCAAACTGAGCTCCCAAGTTCTTGCCTCAATTCCCTCTTGTGATCCTGGAAATGCATATAACCCCAGGTTCACATCTGCAAACCCCACAAAATCTGCTTTCCTGCTAGGAATTTGTATTATTGCAATTAACTGTTCCAAGGAGTTAGTTTTGGCTTCAAAAATTCCCAATGTTCTGGAGCCAGAATTGCCAGGGGAAGCCACCAAAATATTTGGCTGCTGTCTGGAGCTCTCCCTCAGATGCCTTCCCCAGTAGGGTTGGATGCAGTTTTAAGGCCCAGCCTTCACTCCCTGCTCAGCCCATCCCCGCTACCTCCACGGGACCTTCAGCTGTGGGTTCCTAATTGCACATAACAGGCTCTGACATCTCACTTACCCACTACAAGCACCACTAATATGATACAAAATGAATGCCTAATGTATTAACACTCTGTCACTTTTCATCTCCACTCAGCCTCAAAGCCTCGGCCACCGCTGCCCCAAAGGCACAAAGTGAACAGCAGCAGCTCCTCCCCATCACCCCCCCAAGTCTTGTAAGGGAGACATGGAACTCTGCAAGACTTCAGAGATGGAGCCAAAGTACAAATCTGCAGGGGCTGAGCRGCAGCAGCTTCACTCAGAGTAGTGATGGTCACACTGATGCTTTTTGGGCTACCTGAAAACAGAGGGCAGATCATCCCAGTGTTCAGCTGAGCTCTGAGGATGCAGGAGATGCTCCCTGGTGAAGGACAGAGATGTTCAGGGATGGGGAGCCTTGCAGCCTCTTTCTCCTCAATTCTGCCGTAGGCAGGATCAATTTTTTTGTATTTATCCAGAAGTAAGAAAATTAAAGGAACCTCATTCTTTAATCCTCATCCTTCTCTGGCTTTAGTATGAAGCAGAAATTCAAACAAAGGAGTTTTTAATTCCCATCACTGAGGTTCAGCTCCCTCCCTGCACTTCCCCTGGAGTTTGGCACAGCCCTGTACCAGCTGTGAGCAGACTCTGAGAACATGAACAGCTTTTCTCTCACTTTTTCCACTTTTAACAGGGTTTGCAGCATCTGGACATCACACGGAGCTCTTGGAATGGAGGTGGAGCTCTAAATGCAGTTTGTGAATCAGCACAGCCAGTGTGGATTACTGAGTGTCCTGGTTTAGGGCAAATTTGGGAGGAAACATCTGAGTGGGGTTCTTGTGGAGAGCAAACTCAAAGTCTTTGCCAAAAGTTAACTCAGCTTTTTCAGTCTTTTATCAGTCCCAATCCTTTCAGTGCTAAAAAATACCAAAATCTAAACCCAATAAACCACAAACACAAAATCCCAGTTTTCTTCTAGGTTTTTCAGTCCAGAACAGATTTGAACTTGTAAATTTTTCTAAGAAAGTGAACCTCGTTTTTCACAATCACTGAACCCATTCCTGATGGTCACATCCGACTGGTTCTGTTTCAGGAATGAGGTTGGGAAGGAAGCAGATGTTCCTCCCTGSCCACCACGGGCTCCCCTGCCAGCAGCTGAGATGTTACACAGATTTTTCATGTTTGCAAATACCAAGGGTCCTGCAGAGCCACTGGATGTGTGAGAGCCCAGGGCCACGGCCGGGGGGGACCCCCAGTGAGAAGAGCTTGTGCATCGCTCCTGCCAAACGTTCCTGTGACCTTTGCTGGGAAAAGAGCAGAGCAGCTCCCTGGCACGGGGCCCTCCCTGCAGAGAGGGATGCCCCGAGTAAGGCTGGACAGGCAGAGCCCTTTGGAAGGGCAGGAGTTGAGGATCAGCCCAAAAAACCCCTGGCTGAGAGCTAGAGCAGGTCACGGAGCCAGCAGGGAGCTTCCAGGGTGCTGGGCAGGGCTGGGAGGGGAGGAGGAGGGGGTGAAAGTGGGATTCAGGCAGCAGTTGAACCRTTCTGTGATTGGATGTGAAAAGGTCAGGCAGCTGATGGGGAACCACGCTGGAAAGGTCAGGGCAGGAGAGAGGCCAGGAGGAATGAGGGACTCTCAGGGCCAGCTCCAGCACCACCATCCTCCTTCCCAGCCCATCTCCCAAGCCTTGAAACCATCCCTGAACTTTCCTCGTGTCCTGAGTCAGACTGAGGACCCACCACGGCTTGACCCAACTGATTTCCTCACTGACGCTGTTTTACACCACAACGACACAGACTCTGAGATTCAGAAGGCTGAAAATGACTCCTTTGTTTTGGGGATGTGTCTCCCTTCTGTACTATTTCACACAGACCAATTGGATTGGTGACACAAAGACAAAACCTCTTCACTCACATTGGTCAGAGCAGAGGGACAGCAAGAAGAAATCCCTCCTAGGGAAAGGAATGAATAACAAAGTTACAAAAACGTTTCTCCTGGGAAAAGAATTTCAGAAAACCAAAACACCTCAGGCACAAAGTCAGGGCTACACCTCACCACCAAGAAGAGTTTTAGCACAAAGCTGATGCTGAATAACTATTAGAAAGCATTGGAGAAAACAAAACCCAGACTGCCCTACACTGTTCCCTCCTTGGGAACAGCTATTTTGGATTTTGTCTGACCAAAACATCATCTTTCAGAGCCACTTTTTGAGGACAGCAGAATACCTGAAACACCTGCCATCAACTGAGATCTGTTTTACCAGGAAACCTCAGGACAGAGGAGGTCAGAAGGAACCTCCCAGTCCAAAGCCCTGCTCCGAGCAGACACTCAGTCCCTTGATCACCTCCGTGGCTTTAGCTGGACTCATTCCAGGGTTTGTCTCACACTGGRGAGCCCCAAACTGGGCAATATTTTAGCTCCAGTTGTGAGAGAACTTTAAGCTCTTGGGTTTCCTGGACAAGCTGCAGCTTCTCTGCTCTCACTTCTGTCCCTTCCAATCTGTGTAAGAAAAGCTGCAGTGCCTTGGGGGGGAATGTGTAAAGCTGACAGAGGGAACAAGAAAATTAAAGGAATCAGAGGCAGGCTGCCCAGAGGTGGATGAGAGAAATCCTAAGCAGGGGAATCCCAGACAGATTTTAGGGGAAAAAAAATCACAATTAGAAGAGTCAAGCACTGGAATGAGGCTCACAGGGTGTGGAATCAGCATCCCTGGATTGTTCCAAACTGGGCTGGCTGAGCTGGTGTGAGCTGGCCCTGCCTTGAGCCAGACCCCTCAGAAATCCCTTTCAATTTACACTGCTCTGTGACAAGCTCCAAGGCTGGAGTCAGAGATAGATCTGTCAGAGTCAAATCCCACTCTTTAAACCTTCAGCTTTCACTGCAGCTTCTAAACTGCCCCAAAAAGGCACAGACAGCTCTTCTGCCACTGCAGAGGTCCCTGAAGTGCCCCAGTTGGTGTCAGCCAGTGGCACAGGGAGGAGGAGGAGGCTGCAAACCCCAGCCTGGGTGGTCTGTGGGATAGCTGAGCTCAGAATGTGAGGAATTCATCCTCTCTGCCTCCTGAAATTCGATGAATTMATCCTCATTCTGTGCTGACAGTATCTGTGGACAGGCCCCAGCTGTCCCCAGTTTCACTCCAGGACCAGCTTTTCCCCATCACATGGAAAGGAAAATAAACAAGTGAGTGATCAGATCCATCACCTAATATTGTTTCGGGATTCTGCAAGTACAAACAGCCATGGAATATCGGGGTTTTCCCAATATTTACTTGGGCAGCACTGAAATTCCAAGGTGCCAGAAAAATGACTGTTAATAAATCATGAACTGGCCACAAAGCAGCACAAAAAAGGGGCCCAGAATGTGCAGGTATTATGGTTTTACCTTAGCAGAGTATCTGATACTGTTCAAAGTTTAATTTGGGGAATTGAGGCAAGAACTGGGGAGCTCAACCACCCCAGTTTGCTTCCTTTGGCTCCGTTCCCTCTTGTGATCCTGGAAATGCAAATAACCCCCAGGTTCACATCKGCAAACCCCACAAAATCTGCTTTCCTGCAAGGACTTTGAATTACTGCAATTGACTGTTCCAACGGGTTCATTTTGGCTTTGAAAATTCCCAAAGTTCTGGAGCCAGAATTGCCAGGAGAAGCCACCAAAATATTTGGCTGCTCTCTGCAGCACTCGTGGGAGGTTTTTTTGCTGGCTTGCATTCTCTAGGAAAACCCATTTTCTGTAATAGGAGCTGACACAGCTTCTCCCCCTTGCTTTAAAAAGGCATTTTCAGGGAGAAGAAATCCCAGAGAAAAGCTCTGAGCACTCTGGGCTCTGCTGTTCATCCTCACCCCCTTCATCCACGGCATCCCCAGCTAGAAACTTCCACCCCTCTGCAAAACAGCCCCAGAAAAGCTCATCTCTAACTGGGTTTTACTTCCTAAATCTGGGAATTGGGGATAACCTCTCAGGGGAGATTGTTGGGGTGTCCTGTGTAGGGCCAGGAGTTGGATTTGGTGATCCTGATGGGTCCCCTTCCAATTCTAAGCCTCTCTCAGGGATGTGGGGAACACTGAAGAGAAGTGGAAAATTGCTCAGGAAAGGAAACACTGTGTTCAGCAGTGTCATTATTTACTGTTTTAAACCTTCTTATTTTCATTTTTCCTTCTTGCAGAAGCAAAGACATCCCACAGGGCCACCTGTGCATGCTGAACAATAAAAAAGGACAAAAAACCCCAAAAAMCACAAYTCCCCCTGCTAAAACCTCTGTGTTCTCCTCACTGAAGCTCCCAACTCCACTCTTTGCATTTTGCAAGGGAAAAACCACAGAAAACACAGTCGATAACTCAGGGTGCAACAAGACTGGACAAGGCTGGGGGGAATTATTATTAGTGGCAGATTTTGGGGTAAATCCACAATCCACAAAGGAAATCTCTCACCTGGCCCCTTGCAGGAGGCAGACTTCAGTCCCCTAACCATGAGGCCAAGCTTTAAGTCCAGGTTATTTTATGTCATATAAAAATTATTAAATTATTATTTAATTAATTTAATAAATCTAAGTAATTATTGAGTCTGTGTTAATTATTTTATTAATTAAATTTATTGAATTAAATTTATTAAATTAAATTCATTAATTTCTGCTTAAAAATATTAATTTTACAGAGTTTCATGCGAGGTACCCATGGAAATAAAGCCGTGCCCCCACTGTGCTGACTTCCAGAGATTGAAACCTTACACAGCCCACAGTGGGAAGGGAAAAAAACCCCAAAATCAGCTCATTACTTCTGGTTTCCAGCTAGGAGAGCGAGTGGAGCCAGCCCTGAGCTCAGGCTGTGAGGAGATACCTGGCTCCCTGCCCAAAACATCCCTTCCTTCTTCTGAGGCCCCTCCAGCTCCGCATGGCTAAAAAAGGCAGCTGGRAAATGTCCTGGAGCACAAAATGCTGCATCTCTCCCTCTCCCCCTGCCTGCCTGGGGGGAGCGGCTCTAGGTGAGCTCTGGGGGAGCTCTTCCCACTTTGGGAGAGTTTTCACACAGTCCTTGCCCCCAAAATATGGAATCAATGATATTCCTGGCACTCCTCGTGTTTCCTGGCTGTAAAATCCAGGTGTGAGGTTATCCCGTGGCCCCTGCAGCTCTGAGGAACTCCAGGCCCTGAAGAAAAACACTCAATTCCTTTTTCACTCGGTGCTGGTGCCACGGGAGCCGAGCTGGCAGCTGGGAACGTTTCCTCCTGAACCTGGCACTGATGTTACAGGAGCAAAAGATTTTCCCATTATTACTAAAAATGGCAACAAAACCCGGCAGTATTTACACTGCAAGAGCCAAGGGGGAATTTGTTGGGGTTTGGGGGTTTTGTACAAGGTTTTTTTTCTGTCTGGAATTGTCACAGCACAGGGAAGAAAGGCTCCACACCAACTCCATCAGCTCTGCTCCAACATCCCGAGGATAGATGGAGCAAAATGATCCCTTCTATCTTCATCTGGTGGTGTTGGTTAAGAGCCCAAAATGATCCCTTTTATTTTCCTCTCATGRTGCTGATTAAAAACCCAAAATTATTCTTTTTGTTTTTATCTCATGGTGTTGATTAAGAGCCCAACGTGGCCATTTCTGTGCCAATCCTGAATATCTGACACGGATTTACTGGATGGGGAATGAAGGAACTCTTCTACCTGCCATTCCCAGGTGGAGGATTCCAAGGAAATCCCTTCTCCYCCCCCACCAGCCGCCCCTCCCTCCCAGGAGCTCCCAATTTGGAGCCCAGTGGTGGGGAAAGCAGTTACATAAGTGCTGCAGGAACCGAGGGGAGAGTGAATGTCAAAGCTTGCTGCAACATGAACCCGGGAGCCTTGTGGGTTCAGTCTCCAACATCCATCAAACATGATTAATTTTAATGTCACAACATTTTAATGTCAATTACTTTTAATGTCACGGCTTCCTATTTACTACAGCGGCCACATTCCCGTGCTGATAACAGATTCCCCCCAAAGAACTTTTAAGATGAAATAAATAAACAATTCAGGATAAATGCTACAAACAAGCAGCAGCCTCCCTGCTTTTTGGAAAGGGAATCCATTCCAAAGGCACTGAGAGATGGAGCATCTGAGGTTTTCACATTCAAGGCTAAATTACTACTCAGTAAAAATTCTCTTCTGCTCTTTTTTTCTGGCTATAAATTTGGCAAATTCCAGATGCCAGCTGGAGACGTGGCTCGGTGTTATTTGCATTAGCCAAAGATATCTTTTTATTTAGGTGCTGCAGAAAGAATAACAAAGTTGTGATTGCGGGTTCTTAAAATTCGTGTGCAAAAAGAGACACCAGGRGAGTTAAGACTGATGAAGAAACTCATAAAAGAGTGTTTGAGACTGAAAATCTTTAGGTTATCAAGTGGCTGGGTGGGGGAAAAAACAAAAGAGCTGAAGATTATTTTGCAGTGCAACTCCTGACAATTTCAAACCCATTTAAATGCCATCCATTTAGCAGCCTGGACTCACGTTCCAATTCCTCCAGCTTTATATTTTCCCCCTGAACTTCTGTTTGCTAAATRTTATTTTAAAGAACTGGTGAGGTTRACAAAGCCTCAAGGTCCCTGGGGTTTCTCACGAGGACAAAAGCAGCCTTGTGGATATCTTTAGAACAAATTATAAGACTGAGGAAAAGTCAGGCCTCTAATATGAAACTGAGATGGGTCACAAAAGATGTTTGAACAGCCAAACTAAAGTAAAACAGGAAAGTGACTCAGACACCTGCATGGCCTTTTTTAGAGTCCAAAAACTGTCATTAAAATAAATTTCTGCACCTATATTTGCATTTAATGGTGGTGCATGAAGCAGCTTTATCTCAGAACAAGGATTTTAAGCCCATAACTGCTCAATGGGGCCTTCTAAATCCACAGTTCCACCCATTTCAGTCTCAACCAATGCAAAAATGGAATGCACCATTCGGCAGCAGATCTGTCAAAACAGAATAGGTGATTTTGATGGAGTTTCAGCAGTTTTTAGTGCAGCAGAGACCACACAGCATCACCACAGTGTTTGCAGCCTGACAGCCTGCGGCTCCAGCAGCATCTCTTTTTTTGGTGAAACAACCCTGCTKGAAATTCAGTTTGTATCCCGTATTAGGGTTAAAGTGGCAGCCAGCAGAACTCACAGCCCCTCGTGTTCCCATCCTCAGAGTCCTCAGAGGGCTCTGCAGAGGCAGCAGGGGCTGTCCTGATCCCGGGGAGGCTGAGCATGAACCAGCCTCGGCTGTCAGATGCTGTTAACATCCAGGGCTCATTAAGAACCGAGGCTGGGATTTGCATGACTCCATGAGTTTCGATTCCCTGAAAAGAGGGAGGATTATCCCAGCACTCTCCATCTGGGCTGGGTGTGACACAGCCTGGCGTTCACCTGGACGCAGCCAGGAATATTTATTCTCAAAGGTGAGCAGGTAAAGCAAGAGGTGCCAGACRGCACAACCTGACAAAATTCCGTGTGTGTGACAGCAAACACAGCCTGGAGTCACCTCCAGCCTCCCAGAGCTGACATTCCTGGAGCTGCTGAGAGCAGCCTGTGCCCCGGGAGTGCTGCGGGGACCTTTACCCTGACCCAGACTGAGCAAAGGCTCTCCGGGCACCAGCTCCTAAACAAAGCCCCACATTCCCATTATTTACACATTTCTCCTGTGCTGACCCAGGCGGGGACAGAGAGCATGGCCTGGAGGCTGCAGGGACAGCTGAGGGCAGCTCTTCACCCCAGGCTGCACAAAACTCTCCCAAAGCCAAAGCTCAGCCCCCTCAAAAGGTTCCTCAGGACTATTTTTGTTTCAGCTCCTCCATCACTTTAAAATAACCTCTTTTCTTTATCACAGCCAACATCGGATCCRCTCAAATCCAGCGGTTCAGATCTGTAAACTCACCAGTGTCTGTGCATTTCATTTACACTCAGATGTTGGCTGTGAAACACCAAAAATCTCATTCAGCTCCACTTTCCTCCCCACTTTGGTTCCCTTTTTCCCGTGGCAAGCTGGGTCCAGCATCCTGATTTTTATTCTGTGCACGCAGTCCTTAAAATCCTTTACAAGACAGACTCGGAGTTAAATAAAACAATATCAGCAAAACCTGAAACATGTTCCTTTCCCACAGCCCAAGAACAGCAGCAGCAAAACTTGACTTTGCAGTTTTTTAAAACTGATTTTAAAATATTTTAAAGATCCCCACCTTTCCTTTCTGGAGATTTCTAATCCTACAGGGCAGGCGTTGGTTCCAAAACTGGCCTGAATGGTGGCATTGGGCAGAAGGTGTGATGTTGAGCATTGACAAAGGCAGAACTGGACCCATTTTCCTCAGGAATTAAGGAAATCTAATCCTCAGGAATTAAGACCATCTAACAGGCAAAGTGAAAATTTTAAATAACTAGAAACAAACTAACAGATTAAGTAAATATTTTTAATAACTGGAAACAAGCTAACAGCTTAAGWAAATATTTTTAATAACTGGGAACTGAGCTAAATGGGCATCCCAAATAGCCGGGGACAGTCTAACAGGCAAAGTGAATATTTTAAATAACTGGAAACCAGCTGACATTCCAAGTGGGCATCCCAAAGACCTGGAATCCAGCAGGTATCCCAGCCCTGGCTGTCCCTGGTTTTCTGCTCCACATCCCCACCACCTCCTGGCACCCAGTGCAGGGCACTTTAATGAGTGACTCTGGCTCTGCCAATTAACATCCCTGATTGCTCTTCCTGCTGGATCTGGAGTGACAGGGATCCCTCATTTCCCTCTTTCCAGCCTGRATTTACTCCCCTGTGCTCCTCCAGCCCAGCCAGCTCAGCAGAAAGCAACAACAGCTTCATCACTCTGGAAATTGTTTGTTATTCTTGCTTAGTAGAGAAGGGATAATAAAATAAAATAAAAAATAGAAATAAAAACAATCAAATAGCTCCACACTGCAGATTAGAGCAGCCCAGACTGGCCCAGCCTCCATCTGGCCCTCATTAACACCCAGCAACAACCCCAAAGTGTCTGCCAGGCAATATTTGACATTTATAGAGAACAAGCCAAATGCAGGACCCGACTGCAGGGTCCTGGTTGCTCCAGGGGGATTTTTGGGGTGGGTTTAGGTACCAGCATGGTTGGGACAGGTGAGACAGGGTGTCCTGGGCAGGATTTGGGGTTGTTGTGAGGCCAATTCCCCCGCTCAGAGCTGCTCCTGGAGTCCTGCAGGACCCAAGCTGCTCCAGGGGCTGTGCAAGGGGGAGGATGTGGCTGTGGGTTTGTTCAGAAATGTTTTATTCAGGCTGTTTATCCTCAAAAGAGTGTTTTCCTTTTAGATTAAATTATCTGGACTCTGTTTATTCTAAACACAGGAGACAGGACTCAAGCATTTCCTCTTTTAGGAAGTATGGCTGAGTGTATTTCCTACAAAATTTATAAAGAATTCAGGCAAGGGCTTGTGTGGTTCCTTAAGATTTCAAACCCTTCCTCCCAAAATGCTGAAAGAGCTGCCTCTGTCAGGGCACAGCTCCATCCCAGTGACACGAAATACAAATGCAAGCAGACAGCAGTATGAGCTCTTTGGAAAGGGCTGCCCAATAAAAGCCATAATCAAATTATTTACCAATACTCCCCATTTTGTCTCCAGACCATGAATTCCATTATATAATGGAATGGAATATATATAATTCTCTTTTCTTTTAACAGCTGGGGAAGCTGAGGCTCCAACAGGATTTGTTAAAAGCACCTCCTGGGACTGGAGATGAGTTTATCAGTTGGACAATTGAATTTTAGCAGTGAAAATTCTCGGAGATGACASAGTCACCACTGGAACGGGAAGAAAACCCACAGATTTCTGTCTTCTCATCTCATCTCCTTACAAAGAATTTTGGCTTTTTTTGCCAATAAGACACCACACTTTAAATACCATTTTCCATGCTTTAGTCACTGCTGTTCCTGCAGGAAGCCTCCACCTCCACCTGAAGCTGGAGGGAAATGTTCCGTTCACTTTTCCAGGGCTCCTGAACAGATCCTGATCAGAGCTGCTGGGCCCACCAGGAGAACCTGCAGGAACCCCCAGGGCACAGCCCAGGCTGCTCCAGGATCTCTCCTCTCTCCCAGGTGCCCAAGGCTGCTCCAGGATCTCTCCTCTCTCCTGACTGCCCAAGGCTGCTCCAGGATCTCTCCTCTCTCCYGACTGCCCAAGGCTGCTCCAGGATCTCTCCTCTCTCCCGGCTGCCCAAGGCTGCTCCAGGATCTCTCCTCTCTCCCGGCTGCCCAAGGCTGCTCCAG
>QVAJ01000279.1:0-27932 GCA_003546035.1 Mixornis gularis | reverse complement strand
TGCCCAAGGCTGCTCCAGGATCTCTCCTCTCTCCTGACTGCCCAAGGCTGCTCCAGGATCTCTCCTCTCTCCTGACTGCCCAAGGCTGCTCCAGGATCTCTCCCCTCTCCTGGCTGCCCAAGGCTGCTCCAGGATCTCTCCTCTCTCCGGGCTGCCCAGGACGTTTTCCCTGGCACGTTCATCCATTATGCACAGCTCCCGCATCAGAGAGGCCGGGAGGAGATGAGCAGTGGCTGCTGTTTAAAGCGAATAACATTTATCTGTTCCACCCAGCCCTGCCCGCGCGGCTCCGGCGGCGGCGGGGGAGGCTCTTTAGGCACTCTCATCATCATTACCTTCTCAATTAGTGCTGTTAGAATGCACGGCTGGCACCAGGAGCTGCCCGTCCTGCTGCTCCACCAGCTCCCTCCACCAAGGGAATTCTTCCCGGGTTATTTTTAATTCTGCCTCATAATCAGGCCCTAATTTTATGCATATTGGCTCAGGATATTTTTTTCCCGTTTCCTCTACATTGTCAGTCTGCTTGTCACATCCTTGCTGAAGGGGATTCCTCACTTTAGGTCCTTCTCTTGCTGGGGTAGGATGGCCTCTTTTGCTTGAGGATTATCAGCTCTGACAGTGCTGACACAGAAAAAATAAAGCCCCAGAATGATTTCAGACCATGAGCAGGGATGTTCTCTCCAGAGCAGAAACACAGAGCTGCTCCTGCCCTTTCCTCCCAGAGCCCAGACCCAGCCTGAACCCCTAAACCCAGCTCCTTATCCTCACCTGGTGCTGTTTTACACCACAACGACACAGAGACTTGAGCTTCAGAAGGCTGAAAGTGACTTTTATTTTTGGGATGTGTTTCTTTCATATACCATTTCACACAGACCAATTCCATTGGTGACACAAAGGCAAAATCTCTTCACTCACATTGGTCAGAGCAGAGGGACAGCAAGAAGAAGTCCCTCCTAGGTAAAAGAATGTAAACCAAGTTTACAGTTACAAAAACATTTCTCCTGTTTACAGAAAATTCTCTGGGAAAAGAATTTCAGAAAACCAAAACACCTCAGGCACGGAACCAGGGCTACACCTCACCCCGAGCAATCCCAGAGCCTCTGACAGCCTCTCCCTCACTTGCTGATGAGATGATGGAGTTTTGGAGACCACATACGGTGTCCCCTCTGTGAATTAAAGCTTTCGGTGTCACAGCAGAAGTTACAACAAAGCTGGGACATTAAATCAGCCAGGGGAGAAGAGAACTGGATATCACAAACCTCCTAAATCCAGGTGATTCACTCTCACTGCCAGGCAGATCCTACTTCCAGGTAAAGACATCTTTTCTAGGAGAGAGTATTGAGTGAGCTCTGTCCCAGTCTCCACACAGGTATTTCAGAAAAAAAACCCCAGAATTTATTTGCTTTTTGCTCTTTGGAGTTTTTTCTCCCCTCTGTTCAGCTTTTACAAGATGATCATAAAAAACGAAGCAGCATTTAAATCAGCAGCAAGGGTGGAAGAGCAGCCCTAAATTCCTGCCTGGATCAGCTCCCTCCTTCCGGGAACTGRAAATTGATTTGCCTTCCACGGGCTGAAGCTGTTCCTGAGCTCGAGCTGCTAAACCAGGAGCTTTCAGCGTGGAGAGATGGCAGAGAAACACTGTGAGACTCAGAGAATCCCAGAGCCCACCAAAGGCTTCTAAAAGCCCCAAGAGAAGATGAGCAGACAGAGTTAACAGAGCTCCWGCACTCTCAGCCTGTCTCATCAGCACCAAGGCTGCCAGGAGCCGGCTTTCTTTTCTTTTTTTTTCCTGGGCAGGCTGGGTTTTCCACGCTGCAGAAAAGGAAAATATTGAGAGGACAAGCCCGAGGCCGGGAACTGGAAGGAAAAGCTCCAGCCAGCAGCTAAGGGATGCTGCACACATGGGTCTGCAGGCTCCGAGGCTGCTCTGGCAGTGGGGAAGGCAGGCAGGAAAGGCACTGGAAGGAAAAAGGTCCCTGCATATGTTCTGTGCCAAATTTTTATCACATTACAAAGTGATAAAAAGGGTTTGCGTTCTCAGAGTTCTCCTCAGGGAAAGCAAATTTTATTGGGCAAAATTAAGGATATTCTTCTGCCCAGCACAACCTCCCTTAGGTGATGGTAAAAAGGGTGTGAAAGCACAGGAGTAAATCACTCATAGCAAATAATTCGATTTCTTATTTCACTTATCATGAGGTGGGGTAGAACACGCCCTGCACCACCCTGATAACCCTTAAAGCCACCCCTAAAAGCCAGCAGGTTGTGTTTTATCAGAGCATTGGTGCCTGTGAACAAAGAGCAGTGTCCAGCAGTGCTCAGAAAACCCCAACCAAGGCAGGAAAATGTCAATATTGCCTAACTGGTGAGTTAAAACCATTCTACATGCATGAGTAATCAGCTTTTGTTATCAGCTTTGTTTTACCCCCTGCATTTTTTTCTCTCTCTCTCTCTCTCTCTTTTTTTTTTCTTTTTTTTCTTGAAGGTATTTGTCAGGAGGAAGAGAAGCAAGTGAAGAATTCATTGAAGCTGGATGTCTCCAGTTCTATATTCCAGCTTTTCTGCAGGAATTTATGCTCTGGAATGACACAGAGAGATGCTAACCACGTGCCTGGCCTCTTTGGACAGCAGGCAGGGTCAAAAACAGGTTTAAGCCTGGTTAAAACTTCAGATTCCCATGCAAACCTTGGAGGCTGCAGGGTTTTAAGGAACAGTGGCAAACAGGCAAAGAAACAATCCCTGCCTCAGAGCGCTTGAAATCCAGAAAAATATCAATATATCCAGAAAACTATCAATATATCCAGAGAAATTATCAATATGTCCAGGAAGTTATCAGTGTATCCAGAAAAATTACCAGTTTATCCAGAAAAATATCAATATATTCCAGATAAATGTCACCCTAAACACTCCTGGCTGGTGCAATTCCTGCATTCACATCCTGGTTTTGGCCTCTCCTGTGGAGGGAATGGGGGGGGGAGGGTGCCGGTGACAAGCCCCGCAGTTTTCACSGCATTTGTTGCCTTTTCCTGATGGGAATGCGTTCCTTGCTGCCCCACAATGGAGACAGCACTGCCCTGGGCTGTGCTCAAAAGGGAAAAAAGGGAATAGTCATCAGAGGAGGAACCGGGTGGGATTCAGCAGCCCAGGAGTTGTCGGTGTCCTCCCAGCAGGTCACCCCAGGCCGGAGCGAACCGACAGCTGCAGAATTGTGGGTTTTGTTGGCTCCAGGGGCGGCCTCGGGCTAAGAGTGAAGGAGCTGACAGAGGCAGAAAAGCCGGGATGCGACTGGCACAGCATGGGAAGGCTCTTCCCCCATTAACCCGGGGGGAACAGACCGGCCGGGCTCTGCAGCCCCATTTCTGCAGCCCCATTTCTGCAGCCCCATTTCTGCAGCGACTTTTGAGCACACTGAGCTCAGGAGCGTGAAAAACGAGTTTCACTCTCTTAGAAAAATTTGTAAGTTTAATAAAAAATAAAAATAGACAATTAGGAGACAGAAAAGCAAAAGTTTCTTGGCTGAGGGTGCCTGCCATCAAGCCAGCCAGCAGCACACCTTCACCCTTTTATGTTTCTGTGTTTTAAGGATCGCTGAGTTACACATTCGATAGATCCTAATACATGATTCAGACATTCTCTTTGGGTTAGATCAGGTTCAATTCCACCCCCCCTGATCATTTTATCTGGTAGATCCATCTGTGGGTGGCTCCACTCCATCTGGTGACATGGGTCTCATAAATCCTTCCCCTGAGGTTTTTGGTTATCCTCATTTGGATAAGAAACAGAAAGCCAGCAGCCTTTATGCAGGAATTCAAGGTGACCCTCCACACCTTCTGGTTTGGTCAGTTTAGATATTACAAAGAGAAAAACCCTAGTCTTTCTACTGTTAACACTATGTTACAGTGAGAAAATATAAATGTATCACCTTTCTAAACGCTAATAATAAAACATAATCCAGTACAATTATACCTAGAGTATTCATTTTAATATTTGCGACAAGCCAACTTTATAATATGCATTTATAACAGGAGGGAAAGATTGGCATGGACTGAGTGGTCTCCCTCTGTCAAACCCAGCATTTTCAGTTCCCAGCACATCCCCAAAACTTGGGATGATTAAAGGACACCTCTTTTGGTGTGACCTGTGTGTCCCCACAAATTCCAGAATACTCATCCTTTATATGACTGGAAATGGAGACACTCAAAACTTAAAAATGAAGCCTGAATCACTAAATGGTGAATCACTGGCAAAATCCAGGCTGGAACCTCGACATCCTGAATGCTTCTTTGACCAGAAGACACTCAACCATTGCTTCAAATCCCTTTTGAATAGGAAAGGAAAAAAAAAAAATAAAAAATCATGGCATTTGTCAACACAAAAGCTCTGCTTTGTCTGGCTAAAATTCCCTTTGTCTCCCAGCAAGAGCTTGAAACAATGGAAAGAGGAGAGGTTTTGCCCAGAGCAGAGACCACAGACAGAGCTGCACTGTGGGAACATCTCCACCACCCTGGATGGATTCAAACWGCTCCTTCTGTGGGATGCTGAGCTCCTGGGGCAGCACCAGCTGCCCCAAAGTGCCACCTCAGTGACACTGGAACCGACCCCATCCAGACACGAAAATGCCACAAAAGCACCAGAGCTGGTGACCTGGAATCCTTGGAAGGTCTCACACAAAGACGATGTCAAATTGCTCAGGTGGAACTGAGCTTCTGAACGTCACTGAGAAAAGATTTGTGGTCTGCTTGGTGCTCAAGTGACAAATAACCCGTGTTTGAATGTCACAGCAGCATCCATCCTGCAAAGACACGCTGGTTTTCCTGGCAGGAAGGGATGGAGCTGGCACAGGTGGCTCCCAGTGACATCCAACACCTGCAGATCTGAGTGAACACAAGAAAAGCCTCTCCCAGCACTCAGGGGGTGAAGACGGTGAGAAGCAATCACCAGAAACATCACTCAGCTCGGGAATGGAATAGAATAGAATAGAATAGAATAGAATAGAATAGAATAGAATAGAATAGAATAGAATAGAAATGGTAAATATAATTCCTACTTTAAAAGTAAAAGGTTGTCAGTCACCATGTAAAGCTAAATTCCATTTGCTGCTGTTTTGGGAATGTCCAGGGCCAGAATCCTAAATTAACTCAGGTTCTTCAAATCTGGCTCTAAACTCCACACCAGGTTTGCTCCTCATCCCTTTGCACGGTGTATAAAAAGTAAACAAACAATAATGCAATATACAATTAGTAAACAAACAACAATTCAATGTACAATTGGTAAATAAACATGAATGCAATGTACAATTAGTAAATAAACACAAATGCAATCTACAAACAGTAAATAAAMATGGATACAGTATCCAAATTGTAAATGTGCATTCACACAGCACAAAATCCCCTTTTTGCAGAGCCCAGCTCCTGCAACACTGAAGCAAATGAAGCAAAGAGCTGCCAGCAGCAGTGAGCAGAGCCTCAGAGCCCAGTGCAGCATCACCGGGGCAGCGAGGGGCTTCACCCAGTGGGGCTGAAAGCTCTGACACCATTTTCAGGCTCTTTTAATGCTCGAGGAGTTCCAAGTGAGGCTCCCAGAGATGTCTGGAAATTGGACAGTGCTCCCGCTCCACTTGTTGAAGGATGCAGCTCATCTGAGCTAAACTCACTGCACCAAATCCTGCGTTTGGTGTCCCTGGAAGTCACTCGATCTCCTCCAGCAAATTCCTGTGTCCCTCAAGCTCCCCCAGCAGATTTTTTGTGTCCCTGGGCCAAACACTGCACCAAATCCTGGGTCTACTGCCTGTGGAAATCTCTCAAGCTTCCCCAGGAGATTCTTGCGTCCCTGGGCAAAACTCCTGCACCAAATCCTGGGTTTGGTGTCCCTGGAAGTCACTCAGGCTCCCCCAGGAGATTCTTGTGTGCCTCAAGCTTCTCTAGCAGATTTTTTTGTGTCCCTGGGCAAAACACACTGCGCCAAATCCTGGATTTGGTGTCCCTGGAAGTCACTCAAGTTCCCCCAGTAGATTCCTGTGCTACTCAAGGTCCCCCAGCAGATTTTTTKGTCTCCCTGGGCCACAAATCCTGTGTTTGGTGTCTCTGGAAATCTCTCAAGCTCCCCCAGCAGATTTTTTGTGTCCCTGGGCCAAACTCACTGCACCAAATCCCGTGTTTTGGTGTTCCTGCAGGTCACTCAAGCTCCCCCAACAGAATTCTTGTGTCCCTTGGCCAAACTCACTTCACCACATCCTGGGTTTGGCGTCCCTGGAAGTCCCTCAAGCTCTCACAGATTCCTGTGTCCCATTTTGAGCTCTGGCTCCCCAGAGCAGCCCCTGCCCGTGGCTGTCTCAGCAGGGGCAGGAGGTTCAGCCTGCTGCTGCTGCTGCTGCTGCTGCTGCTGCTGCTGCTGCTGCTGCCCTGGACCCAGTGCCAGGCAGTGCCTGGGGAGGATGAAGCAATTTCCTCAGTGTTGCTCAACAAGGCAGGATCCTCATCAGGATTCCCAGAACCCTCCAGCCTCACTCCAGCAGATCCATGCTGGAATTACCCTGCTCCAAATCTGGCTCTGCACTTCTCCCTGCACAGCTCTGAGAAACGCTGCTTTGTTCAGGAACAGGGGAAAGGAAAAAAAAAAATGCCCTGATGTTGGAGAACGTGGCTCCTTTTTTCCTCTTGTCCCTGGAATTGTGATTGGAAATAATTGGAAGTGTCACTGGAAGTAATCAGAAGTGACAGTCCCTGGGCTACAAGGCTTTTGCTTCGAGTCTAACGATCCCCCCGCAAAACAAAACCTAAATTTAAACAATGAAGTCATAAAGTGATTTGCCTTCAAGGTTGAAAACCCTGCAATTTTTTTTTTTTAATAATATTAATAAAAAGAAGGAGTGCCTGACTCTGGTTCGGTTCAATATTCCGGGCTTGCTGTGTTAGATGAAAGCACAAAACACACACAAAGACACCCCGTGATTTCTGGCCCTACCTGGCCAATAAAGGCCCAAATCTGTATTAAACCCTCCTGTGACCTTTCAAATTCTGTCTAGTCTTTAAGGAAAAACAACAGCCTGAGTAATCTGAGCTGTGAGACTCATCCAGCACCCATCTCAGATATTCCAAATACTGGAAAACCACCTAATTCYGATATTTTGCTGAAGCACAAAGGGAATGGGATGGAGTCATTCTTATTTTTTTACATTTCTAAAAAGGCCTCCTGACAGCCCATCCAGGCACTTAGGGAAAGAATCTGTTCAAAAGACCTCACAGCCATGATACACTCCAGATAGAAAAACTCAGTTTTCCTTTTTTTCATATGCAGCACAAAGTAATTCAGAGAGCCAACACCCAGAGCCCGGGATTTCCTTCCTGTGAGGTTTCCCTGAGAGAACAGCAGCAGTCGACACCACAAGTGGAGTTCCTCAGCACAGTGGAACCAAAAAAAGCCATTAATATGTGATAAATGGTGATAAATATAATCATTAATAAGGGATAAATATCACCAATAATAAATGATAAGTATCACCATTAATAAGGGATAAATATCTTACTATAAATTAAAGATAAGTCTCTCCCGGTGGGAGGTGAGGGATTTCAGCTTGCTTTCAGCTGTTTGTTAGTGACCTGCACATCACTGCTGTGTCCACATTTGGGGTTGTCTCAGGAGGAAAATGACTTTAAGTCAGAGCTGCAGAGGTTTCAGACGTGTTCCATCAGCTGTGCCTGAGGTTCCTCTTTTCTCAGATGTGATTTAGGTGTTTCCTGTGCAATGTGGCCCTGCTGGGGTGAATCCAAGCTCCCTCTCAGAGTGACCCTTGGCAGCAGCAGAGCTGGGGCAGCCCCAGCCCAGCCCAGCCGTGGTGGTTGGTGCCTCTAACCCCTCATRCTCCATTTCAGAGCATTCCCAGGAGAGCAGCCTCCCCTGCCAGGGAATGTCACCAGCACACCCCAATCCTCACTGACCTTTTCCCTCCAAAGGGAATTCCACTGCCGGCCCTAAGCTGAACTCCAGCCTTCCCACCCAGCCTCGTTTGCCTACCACAAAAAAGGAAAATATAGGTTGGATATTTGGGAGAAGTTTTTCAGGGGAAGGGTGATAAAGTACTGGAATGCTCTGCCCAGGGAGGGGGTGGAGTCACCATCCCTGGATGTGTTTAAGAAAAGACTGGATGTGGCACTCGGGGCCAGGGTTTAGTTGAGGTGTTGGGGCTGGGTTGGACTCGATGATCCTGGAGGTCTTTTCTAACATGGTGATTCTGTGAAAAACGTGGCAGGTCCCCAGGAGGAGAGAGGGGCTGTGAGTGTGCTGTGATTGATCCTTGTGGGACAGCAAATCTGACACCGTGGGGCTGCTCCTGGGAAATCCTGAGTTAAACGTTTGCCTTTTTCAGCTGCCAAATGATTTCCTGGAGAAAGGGAAGGAGCAGATGAGGACAGGACGGGGTTTGTGGGCTTCTGTCACATCCAGCACCTCAGAGCTGCCCTGTCCTCTTTACAACTTGTCACAAAGAAGAGACAGAGCTCTTAAGGAGTCAGACAACAGACCAAGGTGCCAGGGTGTGGCTGAGGAGAGCCTGGCCTGGTTCCCACCCTCCTTTTCTAGGGCTGGGATACTTCTGGGAAGAGGGAGCAGCTTTATTCCGGGTTGATAACCCCGTGCAGGGCTCCAGGCTCCTGTTGAACTCACCTTCCCTGCACTCTGGCCAAGGAAAATTTGATCCCAGGCTGGCAGAGGTGGCTGTCACTGCCCCCAGCAATGCCGAGGGGAGGACAGAGCCCAGGAGATGATCAGGTTGGAGTTCAGCCTCCTGCCTGGTGACTCCTCACACATTTTCCATTGTTGTTCTTCCTGCCCTGTCCTGTCATCTGAGGCTCCATCCACAGACCTCCCTGACCTGAGTTCACCCTTGACTTTTTGCTGGGCTGCCTCTGTAAACCAAACATTGCTAAAAACAGATGAAGACACAGCTTTGGGGAAAAGAAAAACAACCCAAAAACCCCAAAAAACAACCAAACCAGATCCATTCATCTTTTCAACAAGGCACCACCAAGCTCCCTGTGCACCCAGAGCAGCCTCTCCTGCAGCACACAAGATGTGCACAATAAAACGCATTTCAGAGGCACAAACACTGCCTGCAGCCTGGGCTAACACAGGGCATCATTTAATTAGAAATTTAAGGTGTATTTTGACTAAACTTGTGGGGAAAATACACAGAAAGCAGCTTTCAGCCCCTCATTTTATTGGTATTACACATGATTTTTAGTCTAGGGTAACAAAGGCTTAGACATAAAAGCTTTTCCAAATCCATTTAAGACTGGCAGAGGGACTGTTTACATCTCTTTCCAGTGCTGAGAACAAATCCCAGACTGCAAACCTGCTGAAAACCCCACAAAGCTGTGTTTGCCTGGAGGAGAACAGGGGTGTTTGCAGTGATCCTGAGGATAAACACCGGGATATCTCTGTGCTAGTTGTGCAATGGCATTTCTGGGAAGAAGCTTGTGCTGCTCTTACACAAAATATCCTTCTGAAGTGGGCCAGCCCTCCCCCCCAAAAACAAACCACGGATTCTGTGTGGAGGAGACAAGGCCAGGGCGGGTACAAAGGCAAAACACCACTTGTTTTCCATGGGAAATTCAGAGAAGTTGCCTTCCCTCTGGCTCTACTTCCCATAAAAATGAATCCTTCTCCACAGTTTTCCTCACTCTTTTCTCCCTTCTCTTCCTTGTGGTAAAACGGAAAAAGCAGAAAGGATAAGAAAAAAAAAAMCCTTCAAAATAAAATTTTTTGGGTTTTTTTAGATGTTAAAAATCCCAACTATTTCATATAAAACAAAGCACCACTAGAGGAAAAAACAGGCAATTTATCATCAAGTGTCTGGACAGCAAATATTTGATGCAAACCATCCCTGGCTTTGGAAGAATTGGAGTGTCTCAGGAGGAGTGTTAACCCTGATATTCTGCCCGAGAGCAACTCAATTATGTCTGACTCCTTTGAATTCCCCCTGGAGCTCCAAACAGATCCTGTGCTTTCCTTTATTCCCTTTCCTCAGGTATTCCCAGAGCAGCGTTCTAACAAAGACTTGGAATTAAATCCACACTCCTCTGACAGCCTGAATATCTCACACAGTCCATGTTTTGTGGCCTGCTCTTGGAATTTGAGATAAATCATCAATTCCACGAGGCTGTCCTGGGCAGAAAAGTCCTTTCTTAAAGCCAAATACACCACCAAGTTCCCTGCATTCCCTCAGGCGCCGGTGACAAAAGGGAGGTGAAATCAAGACACAAAAGTCACACAGAAAACTCCTTTTCCCAGCCGCAGGTTGGGTTTTTACACCACTCCTGAGCCAAGGTTTGTGCTAAATTTTGTAAGAAAATAAAGCAAAGGCTTTGTACCACCAACCTCCAACACCATGGAACAGTCAAAGGCAAGAGAAGGAGCCAAAGAAAACTGGAAAATGGCAAATATGTTTTATATTTTAGTGATCACTGAGAAATTTTGGAAATATCTGGAAAATCTGAAGAAATAGGGGTCCACAACCTTTGTTTTAGGCAACCTGAGAATTGTCTCCTTTGGGTTTTACTCCTGAAAAATCAATAGGAATTAAGGTCCACAAGCTTTGTTTTAAACAACCTAAAAACTGTCTCCTTGGTTATTAACTCCTGGAAAATCAGCAGGAATAGAGACCCACAAGCTTTGTTTTAAGCACCCTGAAATCTGTCTCCATTGGTTTCTAGGAAATAAAGGCCCACAATCTTTGTTTTAACAAAACAAAGAGGATTTCACAACCTGAAATCTGTCTCCTTTGTTTCCTGGGAAATAAAGGTCTGTGAGCTTTGTTTTAAGCACCCTGCAATGTCTCCTTTGGTTTCCGCTCCTCCCGGGGAGCGGATCCCCTTAAATCCACAGTTCCCAGTGCGTTACCTGAGAGCAGGGACACTTGTAAAAAACCCAGCAATTCCCGTGGGTTTTCTGTGGCACAGGATAGAAGGTTTAGGGAGCAGGACGGCCAAGCCAGGGTTCCCCGAGCAGGAACAGGGAGGGTTTCACACCAGAGCACAGCCCCGGGCTGCTCAGTGCCTGCATCATCCCGGATTTCCCAGCCACCAGCCCGTGGGTACCTGGGCAAATGCCGGCCGTCAGAGGCAATTCCTCACGCCAGCAGGCGCTGCAAGGAGCTGCTCCATAACCTTTTCCTTGGTGCAGTGAGCCAGGAGAGGCCGGGTGTGCTCAGAGCAGCGGCCGCAGCGCCCTGGGACAGCGCTGACAGATTCCTCAACCTCAGAGCGTGGAGGGCAAAGCTGGGCTTTGTCAGATGCCTCCACATCCCACCTGGGTCACCAAAAACTGATGCCTTGGCAAGGCTGAGCTGGAGCTGAGACTGGACAGAGCCGGAGAATAAAGCAGAGATTTATTGAAAGGCCTTTAGGAGGGTACACCTTGGGCAGGACAAGAGCCTGGCCAGGGCTACACCCAAGGTGGACACAAAGTGGACACAAAATGGACCCAAAAAGGACCCAAAAATGGCTAACAGGCCACGAGGTCTCACACTTTTCTAAGTTTTGGTCCATTTGCATATTGGGGTTTAATTGTCCAATTTCAGCTGCAGGTTGTGAGGTCCCATCCTTGTTCCTCCCTCCAGCCCATCCTTGTTTGGGCTTTTGGGGCTGAAAGTTGTCCTTGGTGTGCAGCAGGGAAAGGATTTGTTTTGTGTCCCTGCTGTGTGCAGAGCTGAGTGACACTGACTGTGAGCTCAGAGCTGCACCCTGGGCAGCACAGAACCTGAAATACATCAATGATAAAACTCAAGGCGTCCCTCAGGAGGGACTTTTGCTCTCAGCACCACTCCAGAATGACATCCCAGCTCCCACAGAGCACATCTGGGTCAGGTAATCACTAAGATGATGATTATTTTACTGCACTGCAGTGGATGACCCCCACCAGCTGTGGGAGGGGTCACTGCCCACAGCAGCATGTCAGGAAGGTGGGTGAGTGACTGGGGCTGGCACATCTCCTCTTGTGATCCCAAATCCTGCAGTTCCTGCAGGGCAGAGCACTCACACCAGCCACCAACTAAGGAAAAAGCACATGAAACCAGTGCATAGAAATAATCACCCCTGCAAACTGTTTCAATCATGAGAAAATCAGCTTTTTTCTTAAATGGAAGGGCCACCAAAACCATTCATGATTTACTTGGAGTAGGGGAAAGGCAGAGGAGATTTCCCACCCTGTAAAATTTAAACCAAGTCATGAACACATTTCAGTGAAAGCCTTGGCTACTGCAATGTTCTGTTATGACCTTTTCCACTCAGAAGTGAAGAACCTCCTCAAAATTCTGCTTTTCAAGCATGCAGGGTGTTACAAAGGGAGTTTGTGGCACCAGATTCTCACTCCTCAGCTGGTCACAACCATGTCACACTCACAGGCAGAGCATGGGCCACTTTCCCTCTGCATGTCCCTGCCTCAGCCTCTCCTGGCAAAGTGAGCCTGGCCGTGCTCTTGGCCACACTCGGCAAAGTCTTTCATCTTCTCTTGTTTTAATAAAGTCTCCTTCAAACACGTTGGTTCCCGTTTCCTGTCTCCTCACACAGCTGCTCCTGTGCCCCGGAGAGGTAAACAGTGGAAAAGACAAGAATTTTGTACATTAGCCACGTTATTGGGATGTTTAATGATGAAAACCCAAACCTTCCTCTAAAAGCTTCTCTAAAACCAGATTTTTTCCACATTAGCCTTCACTTTATCAGCAAAAAAAAAAAAAAAATAGCAAGACGGCACTGGCAGTTCTGTAGATTTTTACTGCAGAAAATCCAGGCTTTAGGCAGCAAATCTGACTCCCCAGGCTCCTTGTGTTCAGGAGGATCTTGGAACAGGCAACCACATTTCCTTACTTTTCCCTGGACTTGTTTCTGAGCTGGCCAAGGAGCAGAAGGACCAAGTCCTCTGCTGGCAAGGCAGATACAGCCCAGGGGGCAGCTCAGTGAGCACTGCAGGACCAGGCAATGAAACATTCCAGGTCTTGCTCTGAGGTTTGAAGACAATTCTCCCCTCACTGGTGCATGGACAGGGGAGACTCAGAAACCTGATTGCAGACGGGGGCAAAGTGTCTTTTGTTGGGCATTCCTGTGCTCCTGTCACAGTGGAGGTGCTGAGGGCACACTGATAAAGCCAATTGTGGTTTATAGACAAAAGCAGCRAAGGTAAGTTGTTACGTTACAGACAAATCCACCTTTTATGTGGCAACAGTTTGTTCCTTTCGCTCCAAACCTTCAACATTTTGGAATATCCAGCAGCTGAACAGGATCAAAGGCTGCAACTCCCACTGTCTCCATCAGCGAGGTGAGCAACCAACCCCTCTGTGCCCCCATTTCCCACAGAGCCACCTCCTGAAGGGCTGAGCAGCCCCTGGCAGGAGCTGAGCTGTTCCTAACCCGGCTCTCTCATCTCCTGGAGTCCCCTTCAAACACTCCCCAGGACAGAGAGGCACAAACGTGCAGATGTGCAGGGCACAGGGTGCTGCCTGCTCTGCCCAGGTCCTCCAGCACATCCACACCCCAGCACGTCCCTACAGATAAAACCTTTATCAGCAATCCCCAGAGCAAAAGCCACTCCTCCATTCATCAGCAGCTGGACAGATGATGTGTTTGACCACCAAAACTCCCTCTCTAGTCCACATTCCACACCTGGGGGGCTTAAACTGGGCTTTTCTTGGCACAATCCTTTAGAGCTGTTCAGAACTCCCGTTCTGCCTTTCCCCCATGCCCTGCTCAGCTCCTCCCAGGGCAGCAGAGACCAGCCCACGGTCTGTTCTCACACCTGGACCAGGTTCCCAGCACACAGGAGGAAATCCCAAAGGCTGGAATTGCCTGGAATTGCCCGGCTTTGCTCAGGCAGGGCAGAGGGCTGGGCTGGTGCCTGTCAGCGGGACGGGGTGAGCAGGAGAGAAGCACAGCCCACTGCTCACCCCTGGAGGAGCAGGAGCCCCCTCAGACACCTCAGGGCTGCCAACACTTTCCCCCACAGCCCTCCAGCTCTCCTTCACTCTCCTTTTCCTTCCTCTTTTTCCATCCTCTGCTCCTCTCCTGCTCAACAAATCCCCCTCTCTTTCTTTTCTTTCCCTCCTTTCAGCAGCCCTTCCTTGCCTTCCCCCCTTCTCTCATCCTTTTCTCCCCCACACTCCCTCCTGCACTCCACACATCTGTTTCTAATCTTAGCCACCCATTGCAAACAATAACCCCTTTTTACTTTCAACATCTGAGCACTGAGTGCCCAGCAATTCAACACACTTACACAAATTTGACACTCTGCCTGAAACAAAGACGTTTTATTCACCCCGTTTTGCCCCAGAGGTGCAAGCCCCTCTCCCGTTTATCCCTGAAAAGCGCTGCCCTCTTCAAACAAGAATCACACACTCCCAAATGAGTCTGTTTGACCACTTTTTAAAATTAATCTGAATACTCAGAGATCTCTGGCTGTCAACCTGCTCATGAAGCGATGAGAAAAGGCTCAGAACTCAAACACCACTGAAATTACCGTTTTCCATAAAAGTTTCCTCCTCACAAACCCCTTTTCTCCAACTCACCAGAGCTGAATTTCCAGCACATGGAGGCTGGTGGAAGTTTGACGAAATAAAAACGGAGAAATAGCAAAAAAAGCCAACCTACCTAAGAAGAGGATTGAAAATGCAGACATTCCGTCTCCCAGCAAGAGCGACTTCTCCTCCCTTTTTCTTTTCTTCCTCTCTCCCAAGGACGGCAGGCAGACCTGCACAGGATTCAGAGGAACGCCTCTGGAATGCACTGAGCGTAATTGCATCCATGTGCCAGAAAAATAACCAACTTCACTCTTTCTTCCCTCCTGCTATTCATCCCCTGCTCCATCTTCCATCCGGATCCAGCCAGAGCTTTTTTGGGGGGGATTTTTTGGCTGCAAATTCAGGGCCCTGAGAGTTTTTTTGGGCGAGAAGAGGCAGAGGCAGCACGGCGAGGACTTTCACATCTACAGAGGCAGCACGGAACAGTTTTGCCTGTCTGGAGAGGAGAGAAGCAAAGGGGAAAACACTGAGCTCAATGTTCACCACATGGCTGCCTCCCACCAGAGCCCCTCCCTGCCATCAACTGGGATTAATAGTGAAGACCAGTCATGTGGGTGAGGTAGAGCTGATTTCCAGCAAGAACACGGATATTTAGAAGAGAAATCAGAGGATTTCTCCAGTGGCAAAACAAAGCAAAAAAAAAAAAAAAAAAAAAATTCAGCATGGGAAAAAAAAATCAGATTTGTCACTCAGGGGTTGGAGGGAGACTCTTGAAAAAAGCTCCTCAGGAGCATAAACATACTCCCCTGGATGAATTAGCTTTGGGCTCTTTTCTGCACTGGAAATTGGGGATTTCAGGCTTGCTGGAACACTGGTTCTGCCTGTTGCGTTCTTTTCCTTTTGCGTTTTTAGGAGGGAAAGAAATCCCCAAAAACCAGATTTAATTTCAGGTCGTAGCTGCGCTTCACTGATGAAGGGAAAGCTCAATAAAGCAGAAGTTGGGGGTGTGAGTTTTGGCTCCCAAAGGGTATTTACAGCCCATCTTCATCTTCACCCTCGTTCAGGGGAGCGAGTTCTTAAAATCCCCTCAGGTACCCCAAAAAATAAATACCCAGCACATTCAGCAGAAGGGAAAGAAAGCAGATTTACCCACCTCGGTGCCTTGGAATACAGAGCAAAAAATTCTTCCCCTCAGAACAGTTATGAAAGTGTTTGTAAAGCCTGGAGGAAAGCAGCAAACCGTGGGCAAGGCTGCCAGCCTGTGGTTTGGGACATCACACTCAGTTTTCCAATCTTTCTCTTCTTTCCCCRTGTAACTCCACCCACACACAATTTCTCTATATTTTCCCCCCTAAAAATCAGGGATAAAATGCTGCTGTGCCTCTCCAGGGGGGGTGAAAACAAACCCTGTGCAGAGCCAGGAGCTGGGCTCCGTGATTCTTTTGGTCGCCTGCAGTTCAGGATATTTTATTTTTTTATGAAATACAGAAATATTTATGGAGCCCTCAGCGAGGGCACAACTCTTGGAAGCTCTGAAGGAATTTGGTGCCTTTGGTGCTCATGACAGAGCTCTGTAGGTGTTTATGGGAGGGCAACAAAGGGGGCTGGCAAAATCAAACCCTAGATTTGGATAGATCCCAAGAGAGTAAAAGGAATAAAAATCTTCCTTCTGCACCCACTTTCATGGAAGTTTTATTTGCCCCTCCCAGCCTCAGATGGAGACAAGAGCAACATTTGGCTCCTCCTCTCTAGAACTGATTTTCTGTGTATCACCATGTTTTGAACAGCATTTTTATCTAATAGAGACCGACTATCCAAATCTAACCTGCACTGGGTGAATATCACAGTTCCCACAGAGCAGCTCTGCMCATCCCGCACAACCAAATCCCAGGATTCCTCCAGAACCTTTCCCCACGTGCTTGACCAAAGCTGCTGCTGCTTTCCCTAAGGAGTGGACCCTAAAACTCCCTTGATGAGGACATGAATCAATGGAGAAAAATTCATTTAATGAATTTAATGAATGCTCTGCAGGCCAGGCAGCACTGAGCTTGTCTCTGTGCATTAGGAGTGTGACAGAAGATGTGAATTCCCAGCATCCTGATGGATTTAATGGGATCAATTCCTCCCCAGGGAGACGGAGAAGAGTTCTGGCACTGCCTGCCCAGCCTCCCCCAAATAAAACTTTGTTTTAAAATAAGGCTTAAAGTTTTTTAAAGTTTATTTTAAAATAAAGTTTTATTTGCCCCTCCCAGCCCCACGGGGCCGGGATGTGCAGGGAGAGGAGGATGGAGGGTGGAAAGGGAGGGGCTGCAAAATCTCCTCTTCCTCACCCCATTCCCTGTTCCCACATCACCTCCTCCTCTGGGGAGCTCTGGGGATTCTCCCTCTGATTTTTGGTTCCTGCAGCAGCTGCAGTGAGGGCAAAAGYAGGACAGAGGTGCTGCTCACCCACACATCTGGTTCTGTCCTGGGGGAAAAGCTGCACTTTGTTTTTCCAGGAGAGGGGAATTCCTTCCAGGAGGATTGTAACAGCTCTCACCCCGTGTTCCCTGCGAGGTGGATCAGGAATTCTCACCAGGGAGAGCAGGGGAAGAGAAACTGATGTTGGAGAGAAGCATCCATCACAGGACGCAGTTCGTGGGACACAATTTTGCCAGCTGCCTATGGAAAAGTAAATTCTTTGCTTTGGTTAACACAATGTGAAATGTTTTGGCTAGAAAACTATTTTAATATCAGAACACGTTATTTAGAAGTGCTGACTTTGAAAAGAAGTATCTTTGAAAAAAGAGAAATGAAAGGGAGAGCTTTATGAATTTTCCTGTCAGTGTCCTGAGCCCCACTCTGGTTCTCTTTTATTTCTAATTTATTCAGTTGTTTCTCTCATATTTTTCATTTATTAAGTTATTTCCCTTGTGTTTATCATTTATTCAGTTGTTTCTCTTGCATTTCTCATTTATTCAGCCTTAGGGAGGATCCAGAGGTCATTTCCCTGTGGCAATGGTGGCTGTGATTTCCCACATGCTCTCTGCATTTCTGCTCTCTGTGTTTAATTGTACCAGTGTAACTGCTGTATTTAATTACTGCAAACCACGCTTTGGAGTCCTGTTGCACTAATAAATAAAGGAGGACAACTCTGTGTAGGTGACCTGAGGTATTTCTTTTAAGATTTCCAGAAATCTCTGAGATTTTTGGGTGCCTGACCCAGCAAAACTCAGATTTGGGATATTTAAGGAGGGTACCTACAAATTGAAGGAGGGAGGTCTCCAGGCTGTTAAAAAATGGTTGTATCTGTGATAAAATCCTGATTTTCAGCCTGGCCTTTAATGGGTTTGGGTGTCCATGTGCTCCAGGAGCTCCTGCAGGGCCCGGCCACAGCTGCAGGTGCAGAGATGTTGTTGCACACTCATGCATGGCTGAGCTGCATCACCCCCCAGCTCCTGTGCTGCAGCTYGCTCCAGGCAAATGTCCTGCCAGGTTTATGTTTAAATAATGCCCTCTAAGATCATCATTTAACGGGAATGACTAATTCAATGGCAGCTGGAAGGAGTGAGGGTTCCCAGGCCTGCTCCTCCAGCTCCTCTCGGTGTGCCAGCCTGGTCACTGGGGCGGTGACAATGACCCTGGGTGGCTGCAGGACACTTGGGGAGTTTCCTGCTCGTTTGCTAAACCTCTCCTGACAGTCTCAGTTGCACCAATCAAAGCCATTTAAACCCAAAGAACACCAGAGAGGAAATCCTGAATCAGCACAAGGGACAGGGGTGAGAGGAATGACAGATTTGTCTTTGCAAACAAGCAGTGGGTCGGCTGGTAGATAAAACCAGYGCTGAGAGATAAATAATGGGAAGGATTCCACTGATGGATGAATGGAAAAGGAGATATTTGCCTTTACAAAGAAACTGTGGGTTTGCTGATAAATGAAATTGGATATTGAAAGATGAAAGAAACAATGGGGAAAACCCATAAATTCCATAAATATTAAAAATTAAAAGGGGGGGTTATATATTAAAGGGAAATTTTAGGTATTAGGCACTCTGGGATGTCTGGAACTCTTGAGTACCTCAGCCAGTGGGGAAAGAGAGAGGGAAATGTGGACGGGAAATTGGGATAAATAGGAGGCTGCATCCTCCAAAATTTGAGAGACCCCAGGGGAAATGCCCCAGGGCCTCTGGAGAAAAGGAGACTCGGGGTGACTTTATCACTCTCTACAACCCCCTGAAAGGTGGCCGTGCTCAGGTGGGGTTGGTCTCTTTCTCCAGGCTGCAACTGACAGAACGAGAGGACACAGCCTCAAGCTGCACCAAGGAAAATACAGGTTGGATATTAGGAAGAAGTTTGTCATGGAAAGAGCGATAAAATACTGGAATGGTCTGCCCAGGGAGTGGTGGAGTCACCATCCCTGGATGTGTTTAAGGAAACACTGGATGTGGCACTCGGTGCCAGGGTTTAGTTGAGGTGCCAGGGCTGGCTTGGACTCGATGATCCTGGAGGTCTCTTCCCACCTGGTGATTCTGTGATTCTGGGATTCTGGGATTCTGGGATTCTGTGATCCTGGGATTCTAACACCAGATCTATTCCTCTCCTCGTCTCTGAGGCACTGGAGCCAGGTGCTTTTTTTCATTTCCCATCAATGTGTTGGACTGATCCATCCAGTGGCATTCCTGTTTTGAAAGAATCCCATTCCTTCTTTTGGCTTCTTAATACAGAGCTGGTAAATCACCCCCAGGAGCTCCTGTTCTGTTCCTCTCCTCCTTCCACTTCCTGTGACCATTCCTAATGCAAGGATTTGAAAAAGTCCTTGCCATGCTGTGAATTAATCATTATTAAATGGATATTTCTCCAAGGTCTTCCTGGCTACTTGAACCTGGATTTCTGTGTATTACAAGGAGATGAATTAGAGCAGATAACCCCGAYGAGTTTGCTCCCATTTCTTGGCAGCCAAATGACAATGGCCCAGCATCCCAAAGGAAACCAATTTTTTCATGGTCCCAGCAGAAAGGCAAGAAGCAGAAGGATCTCCTTCCCCTGTGCACAGAAATATTCATGAAGATGTTGAGATTGCTCGGCTGGAGTGAGAGCGCTCCATCAATAAATAAAGAGCGTCAGTATCCCATGACATCAGTGGGGAGAGAATGACATCTCTTTTGCTTTTATTTCCTTCTATTTTGGAGCATTCAGGTTACAATATTCAGCTCCAAGTGGTACTTGGAGCACGGTTCTGAGGACTGGATTAAAGAAGGGAATTTGTGTTGTGCTAAAGGAGTTCATTAAGCTGAGAAGGGGCTGAGCCTGCCCTGAACCCTCTCCATGGGCTCTTCCATGCCTCACTCTGGCCATCCAGACCTGCCAGGCAGCTCAATCCAGGCTGGAGAGCCCTGCAGGGAAACAGGGAGTGCAGGAATTCCCTATGAGCCCATGGACGGAAGGAAGCAGAGAGAGCTGGTGGATTTTCCATGTGTGGATTCTCCATTTTCAATCCCAGGGATGGGAGCTGTGGCAGAACTTAGATCTTATTTTTTTCAGAAGGATCAATGTTTTTCAAAAGTAATTCATCCAGCACTAATGAGGAGATGAGCCTCATTTACTGTGCTAGCTGGTAAAATCTTGCTCTAATCGTGCCACAACTGTTCTACCTTGTAGCGATGAGGAGGGAACCATTTTCCAACTATTCTGTTACTGGGTTTCCTTCAAGAATTCCTTGTTCCTCCCACATTTCCATGTCTGAGCCATCTGATGGTTGTCTAGGAAGATTTAAGCATGCTACAGGCTTTTGGACTGATCACCTCCGAGGCAGCATTATTTTAATTTGGAGTGGTCTGCTTTTCTTGTAGGTTGGTGGCACAGCCTCGATGATTTTGTAGCTCAGGAGGAATTCTGAGGAGGAATTCTGAGGAGAAATTCTGCCCTGTCAGGTCTTCACTCAGTGTCTCCTCTGCTGGGCTGCAGATCTTGGCCTCTCCAGAGAAGTGAGGGGGGAATCCAAGTGTTTTTCTGCAATTCCCTTCTAATCCAAATGTATTTGAACCTAAAGCTCAGCAGCCTCTGTACAAATTTGGGATATACCCAATAATTTTCTGGCTCTAGAAAGCTTTAATAGATACTTAGATACTTCTTTCCCCCCAGTTTGCAGCACAAAAAAGTCCTGGAAGTGCTGATGTGTAGAGGAGGAGGCTGTTCGTTCATTATTACTGCAGCCCAGGCTGGGGAGGGCTAAAATACACAATCCTATAGATTTGGGAACAAACCAGACTTTTCCCTAACTCCCCTTGAAGACTAAAAAGGACATTTGAAAGCTGTTAAATATCTGTGAAGTGCAGGGGCCTGCATTGGCATCTCCTCCAGCCACTGAGAGAGCTGGTTGTTATTGGGAAGGAATTTCAGAGAGGGCACAGCCTGCCCCATTCCTGGTGAGGAGAATCCCATCAGGATTGGGTCCTGGGCTCCCAAACACACGAGGCAAAAATCCTGTTCTCTTCTCTTCCAGCTCTTGAAAGGAGCTGGTTGTTCTTGGGAAGGAATTGCAGAGGGCACAGGAGAATCAGGATGGTTCCTGGGCTCCCAAACACCCCCTGAGAGCAGGAATCCTGCCTGCGGGGGCTGTGGCAGCTCCCCCGTGCAGGATCATCTCTGGAAAAGCCGGAGCTGTGCTGGTGCTCCCTCGGAGCAGGGAGGGAGGGGTTTGGCAGGCGGCTCCTGTTCCCAATGACTTTACCTGAGGTAATCTTTTCCGCCAGGCTGGCTCTGACATTAAAAATGGAAGAGGCCAGGGACATTTTCCACCCAAAGCTCAATGGAAAGTGGCAGGTGTCAGATTTTTGCAAATTTCTTTCTCTTGCTTGACTCAGAGGCTTCTGCTGACAGGGACGTGAAGGCGCCAACCTGGAAAAGCTCCAAATTCAAAATATTTTTCGCCACCGACTTAAAATGCAAAAATATTTTTAAAAGGTGGAGGGGAGGGGGAAAGGACAGAGAGGTCGGGCTGGGTATCGTTCAGCGTGGGGGAGAAATGCGGTTTGYAGGCTGCAGCCAGCTGGAGAGGCTCGCTGCTGGGGCAGTCACTCAGAACACGGCGCCTTTGCCAGGAACACGGAGCTGGGAGCAGGATTTTCCTTCTCCTGTCACTGCAGAGCACACGGAGCAAGCTGCTCACCAGGCAGGCCCTTTGGCTCACCCCTCGGGCTGCACCTTCCCGTGTTTGTTGGATCCAGGCTCGTGAACCCAGCCTGTAAAGTGATGCTGGGTATCACTGTCCTGCCCTCAGATGAGGAACAGATGCTGCAGCAAAGTGGATCCCAGATTTAGGTGACTCATTTCCTGCTTCCAACAGATACTTGACAGATCCGTCCGGGGCAGCGCTCGTGTCTTTTGTCATGGCAATGAATTTCAGGGAATTAATCAACCCTGCAAACGACGGCTTGGGTGAGATGGAGCCTTTTAGGACTCGAGGCATGTGATGAAGATGATGTGCTGTAACCAGGGTGATGGTGACTGTGCTGCGGCTGCAAAATTCGGGTTGTGAATGGGAATGTCCAATCCCTGGGGAATCTCCCCATTAGCTGCTGCTCAAAGCAGGTCAGGCCTGATGGCAGCTCCACTTGGAAGGAGTGTGGAAATTCCCACCTGGGAGGGAGTGCTCTTCCTTCTCCAGCTCCCACCAGTGCTGCCTTACAGGGCTAAAATCAAACATTCAACCTTTGATTTAAGAGCTGGATAAAGCTGAGGTGTAATCTGGATTCTTTTTCTGGCTCCGTATGCAGGAGAACTCCTGTGCATCGATTGCTTTGGAGGAAGCTGCTTTGCTTAATGACCAGCAGAGTTTACAGCTTATTTCTGTACACTGCCTGAAGAGACTGGGGGAAAAATAAACTATTTTCACTCCATAGAGCTGGGGAAATGAAAGATAAACCAAATTATTTTGATCTGGTCTCTTCATGACTCCATTTTTTATCTCCCACCCCACGCCAGCACTCCTGAGGAATTTCACAAAGCACAAACAAAGTCCTGAGCTTCAATCTGTCACTGTGTGCTCCTAGCTCTGCATTTAGATAAGGTGGCACATCACCCTCAGCTTGTGCCACAGGATCGAGGATTCCTGTGCACAACTGAATCCCTGGAAGCACCTCGAGTGTTTTTGTGCTCAGTGCTGCATTATTGCTGTGCTTGAACAGCTTTCCATGCTGTGTGGAGCAGCACCCCGATGATCTGTGATCCTCTGCTCATGGAAATTGCTCCTTTAGCTCCAGTCTGTGTCATAAGTTGAGCTTTGCATGTTCTTCCAGCATGTAGCTCTGAATTATTTATGAGTGACCTTCAAAAAGTAAAGGGAAAAAAATATTTTTWAAAAAAAGGGAGGAAAAGGCAGTTAATGGAAATGCTTTCAAAACCTTTCCCCAGAACACTGTGTGTCTCTTTGGAGCTGAAGACAAAATAACATGTCTGGGAGATGATGAAGCAGAAAAGCTCCCTGGGAGATAAATTGTAGTTAGTTGTGCCCTGCTGTGTGTGAGCAGGGGAATGCTGGGGGGTCTGCCCGGGGGAGGTGAGGTCTGGCACTGCAGAGTGTGCAGATGGAGCCTCCCCTCCACTGCTGGGTCCTCTTCCTCGTACAGGGAGGGGAAACAGGGAGAAAATTCCCCAGGAAGTTCATTTTCTGGGCAAGGGAGAGACCCTTTGTTAGCCAGAACTCACAACTTGTGAGACTGTAACATAGATAAGAATTAATAAACATCAGAGTCCAAACACAAAACCTGCATGTCTCGAGCATTTAGTCCCAGCTCTAACAGAAGAAAAGAAGATAAAAACCCACAATAGCCTTGTCTTGGAACAGCTTTTTGGGCTATCTGGGGACTCTTTTCCACAGGAGCTCGGGGCAAAGCTACTCCAGACTGGAAAATGATGGGGAGGAGAAATGAGGAGGTGACCACAGCCTGCCTTGCAGTCAGGGGAAGGACATGAGAGGTGAGAGAATATTTCAGTGGTTAAAAAAGATGAATTTGACATAGATGGGGAAAACCTGAGCAGGTTTGGGACTGGTTTTTGTCACTGCTCTGGAAGAAAAGCTCACCCAGCAGCCTCCTCAGGGCTGTGCCATCCGTGCATGTGCCCACATCCCTCCCGCAGCACTGGGGCTCCTTGGGATCGTCTCCCCTTGGCTGAAAAGGTGCTCCTGGTGATTTGGGAATGCAAACCCACTCCTGCCTCGTGTTGTGCACAGTGAGGGAGAAAATGTCACCTTGTCTCAGCTTCTCCTCTGTCACATCGATTACAGCAGGCCCGGAGAAGGGCAGGGTGATCTTTAGCAGCACAAACTCAGGATTCCTGCAGCTTCCATGCTCTGCAGGAAACCCTTGGAATTGTCTGGAGATACCCGGTGGAATTGAAATAAAATAACACCATTTATTATTTTTTATTATTACAACCATTTTGTTAATTAGGGATAAATTCTCTTTTCCTGTTAGTGTAATATTCACCCAAATAGATGATTTATTGGTCAATATCACAAGGTCCCTTGTGCTCAGGAACATGAGGTGAAGACAAGGGCTGATTTTAACTTTGATCTCAGCTTTGTATCAGCTGAAGGTTTTGAAGGTGAGGTTAATTCAAGGGTGGCATCATGGATGGATTTTCAGGAGTTAGGCCGTGTTAATTAGAGGTACTTAATGCAGGCTTTWAAATTCCCTCCTTGTCTTAATTTGTGGTGGGGACAATTTTATTTTCATTAGAGGCCTGCAGGAAATGGTCTGTGGGTGTTGACACTGTTAAACTGCTCCTGAAGAGGGGAAAAAAAATGGGATTGTTTTGCTAAATGGAAATGCAACATTTCTCAGCAGTTGGACAGAAAACCAGGGGCATCTTACTCATTCGGAGATGGAAATAGGCACAAATCTCAGACTTGGAGCAAGGGACAGGAAGATGGAAGACAGGGACCTGTTCCAGTCATTAAATATTGAGGCRGATGTCAAAAGCAATGGAACTGATGAGGGCACTTCTGTTGATGTTATTGTTATGAAAATTAGGGCTGGAGAGGAGATGCACAACTGGAGGAGAGCTCTGGGGCACAGCAGGCACAGGTTTATTAAAGCTGGAGTCCAGGCAGCAGCTGCTGTTAAAACAAAAACTTTATATAATAGATACTGAAGTGAGGCTCATCCTGGCCCATGGAGTGTAATTTGGTTTTTAGAGAGAGCTTCTCTGAGCTCTAGGAATGCAGAACAGATAATCTGACTTTTTATTTTTTTCTCAGTGTTGGTTTAAAGGCAAAAAAATGTGGAATTTGAAAGCAGTTTTTTGTTGGGTGAGAAGTCAGCTCCCAACTTCAACCAAAGCTCAGGGGTTGAGTTTGACCGCTGGTTATTGGCTTAGGAAATAATTAATTCCTGAGSTTGTATTCTTTTAATAACAGTGCCACCTCGTGGGCTCGGCCGAGAGGAAGGGGCTGAAATCCAGGGGATGCTCCCGGCTCTTTAATTCCCATTTTACAGCCTCACCTTGCAACGATTTTCTCGTTAACAATTATTTCCTACTCTTCTTTCCAGCTTCTCACTGCTGGAGACGAGCTCTTTGGTAGATTTTAATTTGCAGTTTTCAAAGCAGTTTCTGGGCAATTCTATCAAATCCATATCAAAGAAATGCAGTGCCAACCACAGCTTATTAGGAAATTCAGAGCCTGAATCAATGCAGGACATGGAGTTTTGTCTCATCCAGGTGTCTGCCCCATGGATCTGTGGGCATAAGGAGCCTCTGCATCCGTGCTGTGACTTCCAGAGGCTCCTGAATTCCCTGCTTGGTTCTCCATCTCTGAGGAATCCAAAGCCTGAAACTGTTCGGTGGGGGTTTGCCCCAGGCTGGAGTCAGGTGTGGCCCTTCCCAGCAGGGATTTGTTCTCCCAAACAGGAGCAGGGCTCACTCAGGAGCACTTCGGACATCACAAATCTCAGGGGAAAAATGAGATTTAGAAAGGCTCAGAGCCTGAATCAATACAGGACACGGAGTTTTTGTCTCATCCAGGTGTCTGCCCCGTGGATCTTTGAGCATAAGGAGCCTCTGCATCCGTGCTGTGACTTCCAGAGTCTCTCACTCAGGGATGCTCCAGGAAGCACAAATCACTCCATGGATGAAAAATGAGATTTAGGAGAGCTCAGAGTTCAAATAAAGACAGAACATCCAGTTTTTAAGGAATGTCTGCATGGATGCTGTGACTTTCAGAGGCTCCTGATTTTCCTGCTCAGCTCCCAAGCCCTGTTTTGGGATGTCAAACTGCCCGAGGCTGTCCCGTGTCCCAGCAGATGGAGCTCCTGCCGATCCTTTCGTTTCCAGTCCTGCCGAGCACACCCGGGAAGCAAAYGTTGTGAAGGATTCCCGGGGGGTTGTGCTCTGGGCTGAGGAATGAGGGGTGAGAGGGCAGAGGAGGAGTGGGCGTTCTCCCAGCTGGCTCAGGAACAGCGGGAGCAGGGATGTGCAGAACAGGGCTGTGGTACAGAGGGCACTGATGGCTTTGGGGGGATGATGGTGGTGTCAAAGGAACACTGGCAGGGGTTTTCTACAAATCTTGCTGTGCTGGCAGGTCTGCTTCCCTCACCATCCCGAGGGTCAGCAGGTCAGGGTCAGAAAGGTGGGAGTGTAGCCCTGGTTTTGTGCCTGAGGTGGTTCCCGAAAAGGGAAGGTTTCTGCTTTTTTACAAGGGAGTGAAATTGTGCTTCCTGGGACACCTGAACTTGGGCACAAATGAGAGGAATTTGAGCACCCCTGTTATATGGGGTGAGGTTTGGGTGCAGATGCATCCACAGAGCCTGACCCAAGGAGGGATTTTGAAGGAGGTGACATTAAATTGGGATTTATACAGATCTTGTCCCCCAAATGCAACCCCAAAACACTTTGTAGAAGCATCTTGATTTTTTTAATCAGCTTCTGAAGGCAGGGTGCTGTGACACCTGGCAGCTCAYGATGGAGAATTCTGTGTCCCCCTGGAGAAGAGCACAAACTCCCTGCTGGGCTGCTCTGTCCTGCTGGGAATCTCTGCCTCAGTCACCGTTTAATGTTAGGATTTTGGGATCAGCTGTTCCCCTATTTGTTATTCAAAGCTTCTCTCCTGCCCCCCAGGTTTTTTTGCAGGGCAAAATGTAGCAAAGTTTATTCCCTTTTTTATTCTAGATAAACAAACACGGATGAGGCATGGATTTGCTGAAGGAAAAATGTCAAGGTAATGCAGATTCTCACTACACTGATGTGATAGAACTTCATTTCCCCCCTGCTCAGACTTGGGAGTGCATCTGCCTTTTTTTCTTTTTTTTTTTTTCCTTCTAAAAAGGGAAATTCAGCCTCTGGGAAAGCTCTGGCTGTGCTTATGTAACAAAGCCTAGCAGGGCCCAGCTGCAGCAGGAACACAAGTCTGGGTAATACCAGCAAAAAGAATTCATCCTTCTATATTTGATGCATCCCCTGGAGCTATGGAGAGATGGTTTGGCACGGATCCCTCCATGGAAGGTCCATAACTTGCCGTAGCACTGGAAATAATTGTGATTGTTCCAGGCTGTTCCAGGCTGCCAGACCTGCTGCTGCCACAACCTTTAGGAGTCAAAGCAAGGGATGAGTTCTGGCCCTGCCTGCCACGAGTTCTGGCCCCCAGGGCTCCCAATCTCCTCCTGAATTTCCTTCTGCTCTCTGGAGAATGGCTGAACTACTTTTTGATCCTAGCAGACACGTCTTTATGCTTCTTGCCACTCAGCTTCCCGTCAGCCAAGAGGCTGCTCTGGATCTCCCAAATCCTGCAGGAATCACAGAATCACAGAATGTGTAGGYTGGCAAAGACCTCCAAGACCATCGAGTCCAACCCAGCCCTGACAGCTCATTTGTTCCCTAGCAAAACTGGGAATTGTCGAGAAAACCTTATTTTCTGGGAAGAGCTGGGTTTGTTTTCCCTATCCCTGCATAATCCAGGATGCTCCCAGAGCTGTGTTAGGCACTGGCCTGAGGGGAGAGCTGCATTTATTTAATTTCATAATTTATTTATTGTTTTACTTTTTAATTTAAATTAGTTTAAAATAGTTTAAATTAGTTTAAATAAATATAGAAAAATGTAAATTAAAAAATAGAAATATAAAATATTAAAAATAATTGCAATAATATAATTGAATACAATATAATTTCATGTTACATATAGTCTAGGTAATAGGCATAGATATGAATATCCAAGATAACTGGTAATGAAAAAAATAAATATCAAAATCATAAATATAAAAAGTATGGAAATGTAGCCTAAAATAAAGGCTTTTTGTTTTCAACTTGGTTGATGGCAGGGTTGTTGTGCTTGGGGCTGTTTTGGGGCATTTATTTTAGAGGATTTTTGGAAGGGGATTTTTGGCCGCGTTCTTGTTGCCTCCGCTCTGTGCCGGTGCTGCCATCGTGTGGGCACAGAGCGGTACTGCAGCTCTCCCCC